>SJXQ01004530.1:103244-179562 GCA_006408695.1 Aepyceros melampus | reverse complement strand
TTCAGCAATCAATGCAAAGAAATAGAGGAAAAGAATAGAAGGGGAAAGACTAGAGATCTCAACATTATTTTCAGTTTTTTAATAAATTTAAAATAAAAAGTATCTAAGGCCAAATATAATAGTGTTTCTAAAGATTACAACATTCTTTCTTCCGTCCTACCTTAGGTTTATATAAGAGCAGTCACAACTACCAAACAGTACTACATGCTAGGATTTTTCCCATATCACCTCATTTAATCCTCCACATTCCCTGTAACATCATTCCAATGTTTAGTTCAGTCGCTCAGTCATGTATGACTCGTTGTGATCCCATGGACGGGCACACCAGGCTTCCCTGTCAATTCAAAAACTAAACTCAGAGACATTAAGAAACTTTGTTGCACAGGGTAGGACTGCAAGGTTTTCCTATGTTTTAGGAATAGAACCTATTTGATGTTCTAGTTTACTAAATTTCTGGAACAATTTCTTGTTTCATGAAGCAGCCTAAAGATCATCTCAGAAAGCATACCTCTATCAATTGCCTTAATTATTCATCATAAAGAACATGAGAGCAAATTAGACTTTTCCTCTTTGGGGTTGAAATTTTTGGTAACACTTGAATACAAAAATCAGATGACTCTTCCATATAAAATATACAAATGCGTATTCTCAGTCCACTAGTGTTTCCAGAAAAGTATTTTGTTCAGCTCTCTGGGTTAGAGTGTTTACACACACACAGTGAAATAAAGAACGAAAATTATTAATATCAACCCAGTCAAAATTATTCTTTCTTGCCTCAGTTTTTGCAGAGTTCATATAAACTGCTTCAGAGCCTGAATAACCCAGATGTTATCTCAATTTTCATAGTGCACGGACATACAGATAATGATAGATCATTAATTACACACCTAAAAGGCCACCAGGTTAATGGTAAATTAATGCTTCTTGCCCTTTGTCTGCACTGAAAACAGTATATATACTCTATAACTTTTATACACTTTTAAATAAAACTAGGTCACCTTTACAGCCATTTTTTTGTCTTTCCGATTAGTAACATCTTTTTCTTCTGCCTCCTTTTTAAAAATTTGTCAGTGATTCATTTTATTTACAATAAAATCCTCTTACATAAGACTTTGTTTTTCCTCCAGCTGAACTGCACTGTGAGTGAAAAGTCATTAGACCCAGATTTTCCATTTCTGTTTCGAGAGGGAGTAAACACTTCAAGTCTCCCATTTTCCTTTACTGAAACAGGAGTGTATAGGGCCATTATGAGTATGTGGGTACCATTCTACATTTTGCACTTCTAACATTCAGAAAGCTTTTAACACATATTGCTGCCTTGCAGAGTCTTACACATTTACATTTTAAAAATTCAGTTGGAAGGAACCACCCCCTTGGCTATTATATCCTGTGAATCAGCACCAACCTGTGTAAATGGCAAGGTTGTTTGCAAAATGAAAGAATTAAATTGACCTGACATCTTGGGCAAATGGCACTGGATATCCCATTAGCTGGGATAGAAGAGCTTGATGATCTCAACCACTGAGTAACTCCTATATAAAATAATGGCCTGTATAGTATTGTTACCTTAATTGTTTAATAGGGTTGGAGAGAAGGAAAAGAAATTAAGAAGTTTTGGTTACAGATGGAGCACAGGCAATTTGTTTTGCACATTGGTATGAGACCAGAGTATAAATGGAGAAGAGTTGGTAACATTAAACGAATTAGAAACACTGAGCAAGAAAAAAGTAAAATGAAGATTTTAAACACCCCCCCCAGAGTTACCCAGGGTATCTTTAATACATTTATTCATTTATGTGAGGGNATGGAGCACAGGCAATTTGTTTTGCACATTGGTATGAGACCAGAGTATAAATGGAGAAGAGTTGGTAACATTAAACGAATTAGAAACACTGAGCAAGAAAAAAGTAAAATGAAGATTTTAAACACCCCCCCCAGAGTTACCCAGGGTATCTTTAATACATTTATTCATTTATGTGAGGGGGAAGAAATCCCTGTAGACCAATGGCTTACACAAGATAGGATATTTCAGTCTCTATTCCTACTGATAACACAGATTAAATGAATTGATTCTTTTGACAAATCAAACATAATATTCAGTGAATGGAGAAAGAGAAATGATCAAAAAAGGATAAAAACCCAAAGGAACTTCCAGATACCTAGAGGCAGAAAAGAAAAAAACTTGAAGTTTTAAAAGCAGAGCAAAGAGGTTGCATGAGCAACAGAGGCAGTGATGTCCACAAGAGGAAGGAGAATAAAGGCAGAGTAAATAGAAAGCAGGGTAGATATGCCACCAAACTCAAGGCCCATCCCCTCCTATATAGCCTTGCACAAAGCTTAAGAATTTAGCAAGCAACATGGCAGTACATAAAAACAAACAGAATTATGCAGAGGAGGAAGCACAAACAAGAAGCCAAGAGATCTTTTGTGGCTTCTTGTACATCATAGATGGAGCTCAAGGACATTATGCTATGTGGAATAAGGCAAACAGAAAAAGACAAATACCATATGATCGCTTCTATGTGGAATGTAAACAACAAAAACACTCTGAATTCAGCCAGGTAGAGAACATACTGGTGGTTGCCTTAGGGGAGGAGATGTGGTGGGCAAAATGGGTGAATGGAGTCAACAGGTACAAACTTCAGGTACAAAATGGGTAAGTCCTAGGGATGGGATGTACAGCAGGGCGACTACAGTCATAATACTCTATGGCATATTTGAAAGTTGCTAACAGAGTGGATTGTAAAAGTTCTCATCAGAAGAAAAAATAAAAACAGTGTTCTTAAGTATTAACTACATCCAAGGTGGTGTGGAAAATAGGGTGGGGGATATTGGGATGAATGCAAAGAATCCCTGTCCTTTACTCTGGTGGGAAAGTTGTTTTGAAATTCTGGTTCTCATTGTAGAGGAAATTAATTTACTCTTTCATCTTTAACCCTGGAGAAGGAAATGGAAACCCACTCCAGTACTCTTGCCTGGAGAATCCCATGGAGGGAAGAACCTGGTAGGCTACAGTCCATGGGGTCGCAAAGAGTCAGACACGACTTCACTTTCACTTTCACTTTCATCTTTAAAATGATGTTAGCTGTGTAGATGCTGTTTATCAGGTTGAGGAAGTTCTTTTCTAGACCTAATTTGCTTATAGTTTGTTAGGAATGGATGTTCTGGCGGTGGTTTAGTTGCTAAGTTGTGTCCGACTCTTTGCAACCCCATGGACTGTAGCCCACCAGGCTCCTCTGTCCACGGGATTCTCTGGGCAAAAATACTGGAGTGGGTTGCCATTTCCTTATCCAGGAGATCTTCCTTATCCAGGAATTGAATCTGGTCTCCTGCATTGCAGGCAGGTTCTTTACTAACTGAGCCATCAGGGAAATACATTCTGTCAAATGTTTTTTATGCATACATTGATATACTCATATAAGCTACTGTTTTTACATAAAATAGTCACTAAGTATCCACAGGGGATTGATTCCAGGACTCCCAGGAATACCAAAATCCAGAGATGCTCAAGTTCCTTGTACTCAGTTCTCTGTATATGAAGGTTCCACATTGGTAGAGTTAACCAATTGTACACCGAAAACTATTATTAGATTTGATTTAACATTTTGCTTAGAAATTTTGCATCTATGATCATCAAAGATATAGATTCATAGTATTCTTTGTTGGGAGGGGGGATAATGTCTTGTATACTTTTGAAATAATAACAATGCTGACTTCAAATAGAAATTTGGAAAGTATTAACTCTCCTTTAATTTTCTGGAAGAGTTTGTATACACTTGATATTATCTCTTGTACAAATATCCTACAAAATCCATGGTGGAGCCATCCGGATCTGGAAAGTTTTATAAGAACAAATTCAATTTTTTAAAACTAGATACATGGCTACTTGGGTGGTCAATTTTATCTCATATGAGTTTAGTAATTTGTATTTTTTATGATTTGTCCATTTCATCTAAGTCATCAGTTTTACTGGCATAAAGTTGTTAACATTATTCTACAAATTAAAATTTTTTAACAAATTTTCATCCCATTCAAAATTCTAATTTCTTTTTCATTTATTCTTTCACCCATGGGTTATTCAGAAGAGTGTAATTTTATTTCCAAATAGTCAGAATTTTCCAGAGATTATTGTGTTATTGAATTCCACTTTGATTCCACTGTGGTGAGTTTAAATATCTTTCACATGACATGAATCTTATTAAATTTTTTGAAAATAATTTTATAGCCCAGAATATGTTCCACCTTGGTGTTCTATATGCCCTTGAATGTAAATTCTGCTGTTGTAAGGTAGAATATTCTATAAATGTCAATTAGGTTAAGTTCATTGATAATATTGTTCAAGTTGACTAAGTGCTATTGATTTTATATTTAACTTGCTCTATTAATTACTGAGTGAGGGGTATTGAAATCTCCAACCATAATCATGGATTTGTCTGTTTCTCTTTGCAGTTCTATCAGTTTTTGTTTACATAATTTGAAGCTCTATTATTAGGTACATCAAAATTTAGGATTTCTATGTCCTCTTGAAGAATTGACCCTATTGCCATTATGAAGTGATCTTCCATATTCCTGGTAATGATCTTTGCTTTGAAATCTACTTTGTCTGAAATTAATAGGTGGTGCTAGTGGAAAAGAACCCACCTGCCAATGCAGGACACATAAGAGATGTGGGTTCAATCCCTGAGTCGGAAGATCCCTTGGAGGAGGACATGCAACCCCATCCAGTATTCATGCCTGGTGAATCCATGCCTTGTGAATAGACAGAGGAGCCTGGAGGGCTACAGTCCATAGGGTTGCAAAGAGTCAGACAAGAATAAAACAACTTAGCATAAACTCAGCTAGTGATAATCATCTTATAGGCAAAATGTTTTTTTGCCAGCGAGGTATTTTTTATGTCATTTATATATAAAAATCAATTTGTGTCTTTACATTTATAAAGTATATTTCTTATAGGCAGTTCATACTTGTGTCTTGCATTTTCACCCAATCAGACAATATTTGTCTTTTAATTGGAGTGCTTAAAACATCTCTATTCCATGTGTAATATGGTCTCACTAGGTTGCTATTCGTTCTCTATTTGTCAATCTGTTCTTTGTCCTCTAGTGGGTTCCTTGAATATTTTTAATGATTCATTTAACCATTTTGGGGGGAGGAGCTCAGTAGATCTAACTCTTTGTGATTTTAATGACTGATTTAGGGTTTGTAGCATCTTTAAAGATGGCACTGTCAAGTAACATCACTTTGTATACAAGAACATTACCCTCCATTCCTTTGTACTGATTCTTCATTTTTCATTCCTTTGTATTGATATAGATTTCCATCTGATATCACTTTCTTTCTGCTTTAAGTAATTTCTTGAATACTACTTATAGTAATAGTATGTGGGAATAATTTCTTTGAGCTTTGGTATATCTGAAAAAGTCATTATTTTACCTTAATTTTTGAAAGGTATTTCATTGGATATAGAGATGTAAGTTGTCTTTTTTTCTTTTTTTTTTTTTTTCTATTAGTATTTTTAAAGATGTTTTTCTCCTATCTTCTTGCTTTCACAGTTTCTGGTGCAAAATCTGCCATTCTCATTTTTGTCTCTTTGTACATTTTGTGACTTTCTCTGCTTTCTGATTCTCTCTATATCATTAGTTTTAAGCAATTTGATCGTGATATGCATTGGTTTTGTTTCCTTCACATTCATTGTGGCTGAGATTCATTAACTTCCTAGACCTGGGGGCTCACAGCTTTCATCAAATTTGAAACATTTTTGGCTATTATTTCTTCAAAGGTTTTTTTCAGAGTTCCCTTCTCTCTGCTCATTCAGAAACTCAAATTATGTCCATATTGGGCTGGTTGACATAGTCAGATAACTTACTGATACTCTGTTCTTTTTTTATTTTATTCTCTTCTCTCACAGTGTTTCATTTTAGATACTTGGTTTTGCTGTGTCTTTACACTTACCAGCAGATTCTTCTGAAAAGTTGGATATCTGCCAGTAATCTCCTCCAGTGTATTTTTAATCAGACATGGTAGTTCTCATCTCCAGAAATTCGATTTAGCTTGATGTTTTCATCTTCTGCCTCTAAGTTTTTTAATGTATGAAATACAGTCATAATTGTTTTAATTTATTTGCTACTAATACAGATTATCTGTGTCAATTTTGGTTCAGTTTTGATTGATTTAATCATTTTGAGTTAAATTTTCCAATATCTTTGTATAGCTAGTAATTTTTGATTGGATGCCAGGTATTGTGATTTTTTTTTTCCTTGTTGGTGCTTGATATTTCTGTATATCTATAAACCATCTTGAGCTCTGCTCTGGGATGAGGTTACCTGAAAACCATTTGATCCTTTTGGGCCTTCCTGTTAAGATTTGTTAGTTGGGATTAGAACAGTGTTCAGTTTAGAAATAATTATTTCCACTACTCCATTGAAATACTCATTTTTACTTTACTCGGTGCCTTATAAATCTTGAGGTTTTTCCATCCTAGTCAGTAGGAACAGGCACTATTCCTAGCTCGGTATGACTGCCAAGCAGTATTGACTTTAGTTCTTTCAGCAGTTTCCTTTCCCCGGCCTTAGGTAATTTCTTCATACACAAGTACTGATCTAAATTCATGTGAATACTAAAAGAGGACCCTCTATGCCATCTCTAGAGGTCTCTTTTTTATTTTTAATTTTTACTTATTTTAGCTACTTATTTGGCTGTACTGGGTCTTAGTTGCAGCATAGGGGTCTACTNCTTTTTAGACCCCTGCCACCTCCTCCAGGAGAGTAATCTTGCAATAACCAACCTGTTTTGGGGCTAGTATGACTTCTTGTCCTTGCTCCCTTCTACCTGTGAAAGGTTTTATATATATTTGGCTGTGCTGGGTCTTAAGTTGTGGCATGCAGGGGTCTAGTTCCCTGACAAGGGATTGAAACCGGGTCCCCTGCATTGGGAGCATGGTGTCTAAGCCACTGGACCACCAGGGAAGTCCCTAGAATTCTCTTTATATCTAGCTCTTTCTTTTCTATTACACTGTCCTGTAAACTTTAGCTGCCTTACTTTCCTTGGACTCCAAGAAGAGTTATACCTCTTGACCACACAGAGAGTCCACTGGGCCCTGCAATGTGACCTGTAAGCTCTCTCCAGGCAGGAATGTAGGGTGATCATAGGGTTTGGAGATTACTGCCTTTGTTACCCAATATCCAGTGTCTAGTAAACCATTATTTCATTTATTTTGCCCATTGTTTTGCTCCTTGAAGTAGGAGGATGGTACCTGCTTCTCCATCATGTCCAGAAGCAGAAGTGCTTACCCTCTTTAACAAAATTTAAGAACAAATTCCTGGAGATATGGTACTTACTGAGAAGAGTAATAATTACTTAGTCATGATTTAAAACTTAAGACACTGATGCTGCCCACATAAGGTGCCAGGAGAAGCCTGTGAAACAGTGGAAGGAAGTAGCCATTGCTGCTTGCTATGGTGATCATTTATAGGAGCTGACAAAATTGCCGTTTCTGTGCTTCTGTGTGTAGGTCATTTAACTATGATACTGTTCACTATTTGGAAGATCCTTTTGTTCTGCGTCTGAAATAGACCTAGTCCAGATGGAGAGGCCTTATCAAGGATAACCATCACACCCTGCATGTGTATAGGTTTAGACAGCATTTATATATTATTAAAGAACATTCATACTCATTCACATCCCATTTAATCTTGATGTGTCTATAAGGAATTGGAAGATTAGGTATCTTCCACAGAGAGGTTAAACGATCTGCCTGGTCACATCATTAGCTGGACTCAGAATAATAACTAGCACTCAAGTCACACAACTCTCTGTCCAGGACTCTGTCCCCATATGCTATGGCTTATGAATGGCCTGGAAAGATAAGATTGGTATAGCCGGGCTATGTCCGCCAGTGAAACAGGGAGGTAGACAAAGCAGACACCAGGAGAGCCACAGTGGCAGCCATACTATAGAAGGGTAAGGCAGCCATCCCCTGATAATGTATTTTAATACAATGCAAAACTTCAGGCCCCAGCTGGAAGTGAAAGCTTGTTTTCCTCCCTCTTACCATCATGCATTATTCATGTGAAGTGACCTCACTGACATGTCACAGGCAGATTATGATGACAGAAGCTCCTTTAGTGCTGGCATATAGAAGGCCTGTTTTCCTGTGGCTCAAACTTGCTCTACTTCCCCTACTTTATATGCTGCAACCGGGACTGTCACTAGTCCACAGTAATGAGCTAAAATGAGTGTTTAATCACTGCAGTTAACCCTCACAGTTATCCCTCCTTTTTAGCAAAGCCCTATGTACTCAGCCTCATCTTCTATCTTCACAAAAAAAAAATCCATTTAACTCCTTGATCCCAAAGGTCTCATTCCTCACTGCCCTGCCCATGAGGCTCTGCCAGCTGACCCAGTGAGGATCTGGAGATGGCCACTGGCTGGCTGACTGACAGTTTCTGCATCAATGCCCTTACCTGGCTGACCTGAGTTGAGTGCTCCTGAAACAGAACCACTAGAAAGTCTGATGGGATTAATTTAGAACTGATCCTTGTCATTTAAAAAAAATTCCTTTCTGTCACACTTCTCTATTTCTCTCACTTCAAAGAGGATTATGCAATAAAAATATCTAAACATCTTTACAACATCCCAAAAATGCCCAACTGCCAAAGAAATCTAAATGTGGAAAAAAAAAAAAAACCCTAAGAGGAAGTAAGAAATGATTGACAGACACAGCTTCTAAAATGAGACTATCATTAAAGAAAAAAAAACATAGTGGGGGACTGTCCTGAGAAGAATTTAATATTAATAACCATCCAAGGTTACCAAGTGTATGGAATAAAAGATGTTCGAAAAAGCAACTTCACAGAGCCCTATGCTGGTTACTAGCTCTTTGAAGAATGATCTCTGAATGCTTTCAGTGGAGTGCCAAGTCTGAAAATATGTACAAATGACTCACCCATAGATTTGTTTTTTTAATATGCCCTGACCTAGAAAATACTGTAAAGCAAGACAGTATCATTTGCTTTTTGCAAAGACAAGGAGAAAAGGATTTTTAAATAACTGTATACTACCTAAAACTTTCTCAGCAATAAGTTTGTTTTATAATGAGCACAGCAGGTAGGCAACTTTTACTCAAGGGATTCTCTTGCAGGTTTCTAAGACATGAGAATAAAAAACTAGGTTACAATGATGAGGTTTCACAGCTCATCTCTCATGCTCGTTCTTCACCTTGACTTCCATGCCTATAACTGCATAACCCTATTGTTGGGCTCTTTCTTCTCATCTGAACTGACATCCAGGGAGACAGTACAGAAATTTTCAAAAGCAGGAGTATGTGGGGATTTCCCTGGTAGTCCAGTGGTTAAGAATCTGCCTTCCGATGCAGGGCACACAGGTTCAATTCCTAGCCAGGGAACTAAGATGCCACATGCCTGGGGAAACTAAACCCTTGGGCTGCAACTACTGAACCCAGGTGCTCTAGAGCCCATACTCTGCAACTCTGCAACTAGAGAAGCCCTCATGTGCTGCAACTAGAGAAAAGTCCACGCACCACAACGATCCAGCACAGCTGCTCCTCTGCCCACCCCCCAAAAAGATGTATGTTAGAATCACATGTGGAATCTTTAAGAACTAAGGCAGCAGGGTGCTGCCTCACCTCTACAGTATTCAACACACTGATAAAGGGTCTCAGATATGTTTTCTACAGCAATATCTGAGTGTGCATGCAGTGTGCATGTGCATCACTGTTAAGAACTTTTAGATTAAGAGATAGTTGAAGAAATTAGGTCATTATGTTTATAATAGCTTCCTATGGCTGCTGGAATAAATGATCACAAGCTTAGTGACTTGAAATAATATAAATGTATTACAGTTCTAGAAACTGGAAGTCTGAAAGAGGGCTCACTGGGCTAATATCAAAATGTGATCAGGGCTGCATTCCTCCCTGTGGGTTCTGTGGAAACATCCTTTTCCTTGCCTTTTCCAGTTTCTAGCACCTGCCTGACGGAGAAGGCAATGGCACCCCACTCCAGTACTCTTGCCTGGAACATCCCATGGATGGAGGAGCCTGGTGGGCTGCAGTTCATGGGGTCACTGAGAGTTGGACCGACTCGGTGACTTCACTTTCACTTTTCACTTTCATGCACTGGAGAAGGGAATGGCAACCCACTCCAGTGTTCTTGCCTGGAGAATCCCAGGGACAGGAGAGCCTGGTGAACTGCAGTCCATGGGATCGCACAGAGTCGGACATGACTGAAGTGACTTAGCAGCAGCAGCAGGACCTGCCTGATTTCCTGCCCTTGTGGCCTCTTTCATATTCAAAGCCAGCAAGGTCCATCCAGTCAAAACTATGGTTTTTCCAGTAGTTATGTATAGCTGTGATAGTTGGACTATAAAGAAAGCTGAGCACCAAAGAATTGATGCTTTTGAACTGTGGTGTTGGAGAAGACTCTTGAGAGTCCCTTGGACTGCAAGGAGATCCAACCAGTCCATCCTAAAGGAGATCAGTCCTGAATATTCATTGGAAGGACTGATGCTGAAGCTGAAACTGCAATACTTTGGCCACCTGATGTGAAGAGCCGACTCATTTGAAAAGACCCTGATACTGGGAAAGATTGAAGGCAGAAGGAGAAGGGGATGACAGAGGATGAGATGGTTGGATGGCATCACTGACTCGATGGACATGAGTTTGAGTAAACTCTGGGATGGACAGGGAGGCCTGGTCCATGGCATCAAAAAGAGTCAGACACGACTGAGTGACTAAATTGAACTGAATGGTTGGTCAAGTCTTTCTCATGATGCCATCTCTCTGATTCTGCCTCTCCTGTTTACCTCTCCTCCCATTTAATGACCCTTGTAAGTGCACTGAGTTCACTTAGCTATTCAAAATAATCTCTTCAAGGTCATCTGATTATCAACCTTAAGTCCACCTGCAACCTTAATCCAGCCATTACCACAAAACATAAAATACTTAAAGTCTTGAGAGATTACATCATGACAAAACTTAAGGACACTATTATTCTCTTAATCTATTTCAAAAACTTCACTTTGTAGATAAGGCAAAAGAGACACAAATAAGCATAAAGAAGAATCCAGTTAATGGTATTAACACCCTCAAAGTTATCCTTCCTTCATTCCACCCTGAAATCTAAAATCCAGATTCTGTTAATTTGGTACCCATGAATCTAAACCAATGAACCCTGTCCCCCTCCTTAATTCAGAGCAACTTTGGCATTCTGACCCAACACCTCCACCAGCTATTCCACAGGCACCTGCAGATGTTCCAGTTAGGCTGCCCTATAATAGATGGATTGTTACTTATTGGTAACCTCGAATCTGTTCAGCTCTTTAGCCCATGAAGAAAACGTAAGGCAGAAAGAATGTTTGCCTGTTTTGAACAGATAGCCTCTAAATGTAGTGCCACCGACACAAACCAGCTCAACCCTAGAGACCCCAATCCCTGCTGGCTGAGGAGCTGTTTCAGAAAGGCAAACCAGCCCACCTGTATGTGCAGGTTAAATTTCCGTCTTAGACCAGGGCTTCCCTGGTGTCTCATACAGTAAAAAATCTGCCTGCAACACGGGAGACCTGGGTTCAATCCGTGGGTGGGGAAGATCCCCTGGAGAAGGGAATGGCAACCCACTCCAATATTCTTGCCTGGAGAATCCCATGGACAGAGGAGCCTGGTAGGCTACAGTCCATGGGGTCACAGAGAGTCGGACACGACTGTGTGACTACCACCACTTCCAGCAGTCAACTAAAGGGAACTAGAATGTAATAGGTGATTTACGGCGAGCCACTCCCAAAGTTTCAGTGGGATTTAAAGTAAATCCCATTTGCCTTCTGCCTAAAGATGCATGCTATGCTTTTGAGAACATGGACTCTGGCAGAGGCTGTCAACATCCCACAGGAAGAACTCCACTCTTACACCTGTATCTCAAACTTTCAGCATGAATACAAATGAAACTCTAGAATTCACCCAATTTCAACTTTGATATCCTTAAAATTGTATCCATCTCCTTGATTTCTCTCTTCAGTTTTCTTAGTCATTCTTTTTAGCTTAGCCTTCCTTTGAACTGCCATTTCTCCTGAAGGCCGGAACACTGCCTTATCCAAATCAATGCTCACTGGATACTTGTTAAGTGAAACAAGAATGGGCAAATGGGTGACTGGACGGGCTATTGAAATGGCCTTATATTCCATTCATTTCAGCTCCAGTCTCCCTTGAAACATATCCTTCACACTTCTGCAGGAGCAATCCTCTTAAACCAAAGATCTAGGTGAGTCCTTTCCCAGCTTCCAGTTGTCTACAGAACAAAATCCACATTTCTCAGCTTGGCATTCAAAGCCATCCAAAGAGAACCCCCTAACACACTCTCTAGCCTTGTCTGCTCCTGCACTAGCTCTCCTCAAATGCTCTCACCCCAAGATCTCCATTCCATAGCCACAGACAGCTCTTGGCCTCCAGTTCCTGATGGCAACCTGCTCGTCCTGTCTTGCTGCTTCATGCACATGTTTTGTACAACTTGGAATGCATATCTGTCCCTTCCACCATCCATGACCTAAGCCTCAAACATTGGACCTATTTCCTCCATGATCTCCTCCCAAAGAACTCTGCCAAACTCTAGTCCATCCTACAGGTCTTACTCATTTTGTATTCTCCACAGGACACTGCACTCAAAATACAGACTAACAGAAATTCACTAAATGTTGAGTTTATAATATTTACAATGTTGATGGCTCCTGAATCCTAAAAAGGTTTTTTCTTTGCCTTACATTGCACTGAGAGAAAATGATATTTAGTATCTGTTAGAGAGGATTTTTCTCCCCCAAAGAAGAAACCTTTCCAGTCAACTATGAGTTAACCAGAAAAACCAATTAACCAGAAGATCCATTCCTTGCTCTCAATTATACACACCAATGGAGGGGAGCAGTCAGGCAGATGATCTAAAACAGTAGATAATCAAAAACTCTGCCCATTGGCTTGCAGGCTCTCCCCACACATCCTCCCCCTTTCTCTGTCCACTGTACTACACACCCTGGCCTCTGGCAGATCTATTATCCTGATCCTGCTTGGTTCAAGCTACACAAAAATGAGGCTGAATTCTCTGCACACACATTCATTTACCTTACTTGTACTGGCTACCTCTTGTCTGCCAGCTGCTCAGTGACATCTGGATGGAAGAAGAGGGATAGAGGCAAACCATATAGGTCTCTGCCTAGAAATAATTCTTAATTTTTAAATAAAAGGAGTTTGTAATCTAGCTGATACTGAATCTTTTTCAGTCTCAATACACCAAGGGATCTGACCATCCTCATCAATTGCAATGTCATACAAAACCACAGAGACAAGAAATAGCATGATGTACTAAGGGAAACCTGGGTTCAATCCTTCCTGGAGAAGGGAAGGGCTACACACTCCAGTATTCTGACCTGGAGAATTCCACAGATGGTACAGTCCATGCTGTCTCAGAGTCAGACACAACTGAGTGGCTTTCACTTTCACTAAAGGGAAAGTCAAGAGCACAAAGTCTAACTTGCTCTGCAATATGGATACTGTATTAAGGGGATGTTGAATGTGAAATGCCCTGGGGTGAGAGTTCAGCAATAGAAAAAACAAGACTGAAAGGCTGGCTGAGGCCAGCTTTGTGAAGAGCCGAATAAGTCAACCGAACACATTTGGACTTGATCCTAGAGGCAATAGTGAACTGGCCAAGGAAATGACAGCACAACGGCAAGTTTGACTTCAGAGTCATGGGAAGGATCTAGCAGCCACAGGATAATCACTTGGACCAGAAAATAAACAATGTCCAGAGAGAAAAACTAAAGTTGAACACTTAAAGGTATAAACTCCTATTTAGGATAACTTTTTCAGAACAAATACGACTAAGGATTTAGACATGACATCTTTACTAACCGTGCAGCAAATAAGAGTCTAACACAGTACCTTTCACAGGATAGGCATTCAGTAAATGAACAATTGAATCCAATAGAATGAGAGATGAGGCTTGGTAAGATAGAAAATATATCAAACTGTCACACCAGGGTCAAGCTATGAAAGGGCCACTGAGGGACTTTATCACTCTTGTGCTTACCAGAAGTAAGATGAAATCCTATACTCAGGAATTTGAAAGAAAATGATGTTCAAAATCCTCTGCTTAAACTTTGAAGTGGTTCCCTGCCTGAATCAGGATTAGCCCAACTCAACTATCTAGGGGTAAAACGCTTTCCATGATTTGGTCCCTATCCTAGTTTCCCTGCGTGCTCCTAATATTCTCTAACACAAAGTCTCTACTATAGCTATATGGTCCCTCAAACACCCACTAAAGAAGTACTGGTCCTTGGGACTTCAATGGTGGTTCAGTGGTTAAGTCTGAACTCCCAGTGCAGGCAACCCAGGTTTGATTCCTGGTCAGGGAACAAAAGTACCACAGGACACAACCAAGAGTTTACATACCACCATAAAAGATCCCGCATGCCACAACTAAGACCTGAGCAGCAAAATAAAGAAATAAACAAGAACAAAAAAAGTAAACCCCAAAGACATGCCGTATAAGTTGGGTAGTCTTGATGTTTAATCTCCCAGGAGTGTTGTGTGGTTCCCTATGAGAACTAAATTGGTCTTTTAAAATGCAAACTGAGAACCACAATGTCTAGTGTGGTAGCCTTCAGGATTAAGACAACACTTGGATCCATTCTTTACAAACAACTTTGCTTCTCCTGTCCTGATGAATGGGGAATGTTTCAGTGCCAGAGATGGAGCTTGCATTCCTCTTTAAATACCAAAGGACAGAATTAAAAATGTGGGCTGCCCTGGGTACACCTGCTATAGCCTGCATACATGATCAAACTCAACTGTAATGATTATGTGCATGCTTGCTTATCCCTTGGAAGACAACCATGCAGAAGGATGCCGGCTTGGAAATGAGTCTGCAGTTATTTTAATGATTTGGAAGGTATCCATTAATTTGAAATATTCCAAGTAATGGTTTGAGGTTATATTTATGGTCTTTCAACATACCCATAACAACAAGTCAACTATTCACTCTCTAAGTTAAATTTTAAGATGGGAATTGAGCACCTACTATGTGCCAAATGCTTTTATCTTACATAGGTCTCTTCCTGAGCATATAATGTTCTGTTGTGTGTTAGCAACTGAAATTTTAATTATCTGCTTATATTTGTTCAGTGAATCAATTTTTCCTTCCATTTAAACAGAGTAAAATTTTATCAAATCATAGAATTGAGCTGGAAGAACAATTACATCTCTCTACTTCTATCTCTATTGCTTTCACACTAGTAGTCCTATAACCTTTCATGTAAAATATTTTAACAGTCTCCCTTGGGTTCTCTTCAGCTTCCACTCTTGCCCCCTCCAATCTATTGTATACCAAAGAGCAAGAGTCCTTGTCTTCAAATGTAACTTAATTTCCTTTTGAAAGCCATCCAGTGTCTTCACACGTTTGTTGTTCAGTTGCTAAATCTTGTCTGATGCCTTTCAACCCCATGAACTGCTGCACACCAGACTTCTCTGTACATAACTATCTCCCTGAGTTTGCTCAGACTCATGTCCATTGAGTCAGTGATGCCATCCAACCATCTCATCCTCTGTTGCCCCCTTCTCCTCCTGCCTTCAATCTGGCCCAGCAACAGGGTCTTATCTAATGAGTCTGCTGTTCTCCTCAGGTGGCCAAAGTATTGGAGCTTCAGCATCAATTCTTCCAAAGAATATTCAGGGTTGATTTCCTTTATAATTGACTGGTTTGATCTCCTTGCTATTCAAGGACATCAATTGGCCAACAAAGGTCTTCCCACTACATTTTTGTATATTTCAAAGTTGCTAAGAATAGATCTTAAGTGTTCTTACCACACACACACACACACACACAAAAAAAATAGAGGTCTAATTTAACCCTAGTGTGGTACTCATTTTGCAATATATACAAATATCAAATCATCACATCATACACATTAAAATTACACAATGTTACGCGTTAATTATATCTATATAAAACTGGGGTCGCAAAGAGTTGGACACAACTGAGCGATTGAACTGAACTGAAAGCTGAAATAAACCAAAACCTAACTCCCAAACTCCTTACAATGCCTATGAAGCTCTGCATGAATGTCTATAAAGCCTAGGATTTCTGTGCTCAAAGGTCAGAGAGTCAGGGCTCAGTTGGTTGCAGAGCAGACTAGGACCCGGAATGCACAGAGGCAGCTCACAGTCAGGCAGCAGGCCAGTCTTAGACACTCAGTCATGTCTCTAACTCTTCACGACTCCATGTACTGTAGCTCGCCAGGCTTCCCTCTCTATGGAATTCTCCAAGCAAGAACACTGGAGTGGGTAGCCATTCCCTTCTCCAGGGGATCTTCCCAACCTAGGGATCAAACCCAGGTACATCACAGGCAGATTCTTTACTGTTTAGGCCACCTCAGAAGCCCCACAGTAAGATAGTTAATCTGCAAAAGTCCCAGTAAGAGATCTTGGAAAGAGCTGTCACAAACAAATGTCTGCATTGATCATTGCTAAAAGGATGTATGATCTCTAGAGATGTAGGAATCAATGAAAAATATTTGAAATACAAGACCATCTTGTATTTGGAATTTTCAGACATACTCCATATAGTTAAATGCCTCTACTTGCACATGGGATCCCATTTTTGCCTATTCAAGAATTTACCCTCTTTTTCAACTTCAGTTTCTCCTCACTGGATTATCTTTATCTGTATATAAACATGATCTGATATTTCCCACATAAATTCTTTAAGCTTCCACCCTCTTATACATGTGCTCACTTGCCTTGATCCCTTTCTCAACAGCATTTCTTCAAAGAGTTGTATATCTTTCTGTCTCAGCTCCTTCACTTCCCAATCTCTCAATCCACTCCATTCAGGCTTCTCTCCACATTGCACCACTAACACCTCTATGGTCAAAGTCATCAATGACATTCTTGCAGTGAAAAACAATGGCAACTTTTGCTCTCTTCTTATGTGATTTCTCAGCAGTATTTGGCGTAGTTGACCACTCCCTTCTCTTTAAAACACTTTTTGTATATGCCTTTCTTGATACTATGGCCTTGAATATTCTCCTACTGGTTGCTTCTACTCAATCTCTAATGCTAAATCCTCCTCTGCTGGACCTCTTTTTTTTTCTTCTTCTTAGTCTTTTTCTTTTATTAAAGTTTTTTGGGTTTTTTCCCTAATGTTGACCATTTTAATGTCTTTACTGAATTTGTTACAATATTGTTTTTGTTTTATGTTCTTTGGTCATGAGGAACATGAGAACTTAGCTCCCATCCAGGGATCAAATATGCACCCCCTGCATTGGAAGGTGAAGTCTCAACCACTGGGCCACCAGAGGAGTCAGCTAGACCTCTCTTAATGATACAAAGTCCCAGGGGTCAGACAGAGGAACCATTCTCTAATTGATCTGCATTCCTTCTAGGTAATCTTACCAATGGATTTAAATGTAACAAAGATGCCTGACTACAGCATTGGCAAATGAGATAGGCTTCTCCCTCTTAAAAAGTCAAAACAACAGCAGCAGCAACAATCTCTTCCTTTCTCTCTCAGTACTCTTCTGCATTTCAGAAAGCAGTTTTATCAGATTTATACAATGGCCAATCCAAAATCCAGGGCTCATCTTTGATCCATTCTTTCCTTCATCACCTCCTAGCATCCAGCCCATGAACAAGTCCTGTTGATTTGACTTCTCTGACCTCATTCATATGACTCTACTACAGTTAAATCCATTCTGCATCATTCAACACAATCCTCTTTCCATCTTCATAAACATCAACTTGTGACTGTCATAGAACCTTTGCACCACTTGTTCTCTTTTTAAGGAATGCTCTTCCTCCTGATTTTCACGTTCCTGTCTCTTTTGTATCATTCACTTCTAAGCCTAAAAGTCCTGAGAAAAACAGAGTAAACATCACCCAATCAAAAATAGGCTTCCTTCGCTCTCCCACTGCTGTTTTTATTTTGTCGCATATCATTTACTAGTATCTGATATTCTTTTATATATATATATAAAATTCACATACACACACACACACACACACACTTATATACATACACATGATGTGAAGAACTGACTCATTAGAAAAGACCCTGATGCTGGGAAAGACTAAGGGCAGGAAGAGAAGTGGACAACAGAGGATGAGATGGTTGGATGGCATCACCGACTCAATGGACATGAGTTTGAGCAAGCTCCGGGAGTTGGTGATGGACAGGAAAGCCTGGCATGGTGCACTCCATGGAGTTGCAAAGAGTGGGACAAGGTTTGATGGAACAAAATAGGGAAGAATCAATTGAAAACACAGTGCAAAAATCAGGACAAATAGAAGAAAAGGGCCTAAATCCACGTACCACCCCAACACAGTGTTAGGAATTATACTAAAGGACTGTAAGAACTTTCTTTCTTTAGAATGTCCACTCTGCATTTCTCCATGATTAAAAGCACAAGCTTTAAAGTAAAGTGGGCCTGTGGACTTGTCTTTGAGGTCAACAAGCATGGAAGTATGTGTGGCAGAAAAGACTGTCTCATTTCCTAGCCAGTCTTTGAGAGACAGAAGACTCCCAAGAGATCACTGGTGGTGAGAGCTACCAAGAAGCAAAGAAAACAGACAATCTGTCTGTGTGCTGAGACATTCAAAAAAAAGAGAGACAAAACCAGAAGGATTCAAAGGTCTCAAGATGTGAGCTGTGGCCTTGGGAGGAATTCTGACATGAAGCTAGAAGAATGGGACAGCTGGTTGGGGTAAACAGAAGGTCAGCAGGAGGAATATCCAGAAATGGGAAGCCACTGATTAGTCTGGCAGATAGACAGGACACAGCCCTAGCTATCCAGGAACTTCTTGTCTGGTAACAATTAGCAGAGAGGAAACCCAGTGGGCTCAAGCCTGGAGCCGAACTCCAATCTCAAGGAGGGCTAGAGAAAGAACAGGGCTGGACCCTAGGCCTGAGAGATTCAAGGCCAGGCGTCTACCACAGAAACCCAGTTCTAAGGGCTGGGGTCCAAGAACAGTTCTCTGTCACAAGAACAAAAGAGAATCTAAATTGTTCAGCTGAGAGACAAGGTCAAATTCTGAGCAAATATATAGCGCCTATGATAACAAGCTATTGCCCTAAGGCACCTCAAAATCCGACTATCTCAGACAGGACTGGCCCCTGAGTTGAGAGCTAGGCTGAATTTGCAGGTGATTAAAAATGCCCTCAGTTGTGAGGACCGAAGAGCTCTGGGGACAGAGCCCAGCAGGCCATTCCTGAATGTGATGCAAGACAACTCTGTGGCCAAGGCTTTCTTGGATGATTTAAACAGCCCGACAGGAATGTGAGTTTCATTAGTGGTGGAAGGCGCCTAATTATCTTGGTGAGAGGCCACCAGGAATCAGACCTTAATTACTCCCAACCACCTGCTCTCCCAGAAGTCCAGCCAAAATTGGAGCTTCTCCTTGGATTCTCTTGACTGTCCCGCTGCTTCTGGGAAGCCAAGAGCCAATAGCAGACATCAACAGAAGATGAACTGCCTCTAGAGTAGGTAGGGCGTCGTCTCTAGAGGTTTAGAGGTATGAACTCTGAAATATTTTCTTAGCAGTGCTTCTAAGTAAGCATTTGTGATAATAAATGACAGGCTTTCTCCACACATTAACATTTGTGGGGTATGGAAACATGTGCAGCCAAGAAATAAGAATTTAACAGAGTTTTGTGTTCTTTCAGCTTGGAGGTGGCATGTAGAAGCTTGCTAAGCCAATTTCATTTCCCCTACCTGCTATCAGTAAGTGCATTCATTCTTAGAAAAAGGAGAGATCATGGCTATTTAGCATTAGAGATGTTTGATAAAGGTAATGAAGTTTAGCCAAGCAATAGAAACCTTAGATGCTGAATACATTGTAGTTAACCTGCCACTTTGCTTCATAAGTAGACACTGAAGACTTCACATGACTATTATGTAAAGGTGGCCCCTAATTCAAAGGGCCTTGTTCTGCCAAGTTGCTCAGATTATGGAAATACAAAAATTCTTGCTAGCTGCTCCATGCTTTCCTGCATTAAAGGTAATAAAAAGACCTAAAGAAATGTCTAAACACCTCCAAAGGGAAAACACATTCTGCCCATCAGGTTAGAGTTTGATATAAGTTATCGACATTTGGATTGGTCAGAAATCTCACAAGTAGTTGGAATTCAATGTCTCCAATAACCCGATTATGCCTTATATCATATGCTACCTTCAAATGTTAGCTCAAGCCTGACTTTCTCTGGGAAGCCTTCCCTGATCGCATCTAGTTAGATTGAGGCCAGCATGGCACACTGTGCTCAACAAGAGCAATTATCACCCACAAATGGATTCCTTTGCTAAGCTCTATGTTGTCTAACTAGATCCCGAGCTGTTTAAGGGCAAGGGGCCATTTTTACTCATCTATGAATCACCAGAATCTATCATGGTGCGTGGCACATAGAGGTGATCCATAAATGTTACTTGAATGCTGGATTAAATGTTACAGAACCACAAGTTGAACCTAATTTGTTTGGCTCAAACATCTCCCAGCTATTCATCTTTTCACATATGGCATTAAGTGGTGCTGCTCTAAATTAATAAAGTTCTTTATTGATCTCCTGTTCTGCGCCTCATAGTATGGAGCATAAAAGACATGGAATCAGTCATTCAAGGATCAACAGTCTTACTGGGGAGAGAATAGGGGCAATCCTGAAATAGCCTGTTGGCATTTGTTCTTAAATTGTGTTCAAAGATGGATGACAGGATAGAGGTTCAAGTAGCGATGAGGAAGGAGGATTGGAGTACAGCCTTGAAAAAGTACTTTGGCAACAAAAAACAATGGATAACAGGCTGAAGGCAAAGTACAAGCCAAGGAAGGCCAAAACATGGGAACTGATGTAGCATGTGGTGTTAGCCAGTGGGGATATGATGTTGACAGGGTGTAGAACGGCAATGAAAGTTTCAGAGTAATGCAGGGAAATGGATAAAGGACACAGAAAGGTGATGACACAGAGGAAATCAAAAAACAGCACGGTTGCCAGAGGAAAAACTGAGGGTGGTGGTCCAAGAGGAATATATTCTGTATGTCAACAAATTCTGATAGATTCTACAAAAGAATGACTTTTCTTTCTCTTTGCAGGGCTTTGCATGAGAAGTATTCACCAATGCCCTTTCATCAGTTAGGCTTCTTTTGCAAGGCATAACAGTAAAGTCAGGCCTAAGGTACAGAGGGATTGAAATGTTTCAGTGCTCTAGTGGAGAAAGAGGAGGAAGTCACCATCACTAACTCTCAAAAAACTCCCTGTGCCAAGATCAGAACACTTGAAATCACAGGATACCAGGGACACTTATCTAGTTTACCACTCTATCACCAGAATATAGCACAGTGACAAACACAAACTAATCAGACCATGAGGTCACTGACTGAAAGAAACATTATCATAGAATTTGGCATGGTTGATCGTGCCAAATAAATCTTAGCCATACTTATGTATTAAAATAGCCAGTGTACTGATTTATTACACCTATAGCCAAACAAATGCTAGATATAGTCAGTAAAGGAAGGATGACATAGTCTCTGATAGAGCTCACTCACTGGAAAGACCCTGATGCTGGGAAAGATGGAGGGCAGGAGGAGAAGAGGGTGACAGAGGATTAGATGGTTAGTTGGAATCATCAACTCAATGGACATGAGTTTGAATAAACTCTGGGAGATGGTGAAGGACAGGGAAGCCTGGTGAGCTGCAGTCCATGGGATCATAAAGAGTTGCACCTGACGTAGCAACTGAACAAGATACTGCTTGATCACATGGTAATTGTAATTTTTTTTAAAGAATCTTCCATACAGTTTTCCATAATTGCCATATCAGTTTACAATCACATGAACAGGGTGCCATGATTCCCTTTTCTCCTCACCCTTGGCAACACTTGTTACCTCTCCTCTTTTTAGTAATAGCCTTTTGCTTCCAAGGTGGCGCTAGTGGTAAAGAATCCTCCTGCCAATGCAGGAGACACAAGAGACATGGGTTTGATCCCTGCATCGGGAAGATCTACTAGATGTAGGAAATGGCCACCCAATCCAGTATTCTTGCCTGGAATATTCCATGGACAGGGGAGCCTGATGGGGTACAGTCCATGGGTTTGCAGAGTTGGACAAGACTGAGCACGCAGCCACACACATACACTCACACTTATACTGGAGGTATACATATTATGAATCTTTTGTTTGTTTTTCTCCTGTTAAGCTGTCTTTTTATTACAAGGGGTGCTCAGGCAAGAACTAAATCTGAACAGTTGCCTATGGGGCCTTCCCGGTGACAAACCCTTTCCTCTGCCCTGCTTTCTGCTTGTAGAAAGTAGGATTCATTCAGCATCAGAGTCCTTTTCCTGAGTTCCTAAGAGCAGATTCAAACAGTTGCTCATCAGGGAAGGGAAGGAATGCAAAAACAAAAGATGAGTAGTCAGAAAACTATAGTGCACCAGAGGACAAGGTCCTGGTTTCTCAAGGGCCACTGAGGTATGTTCAATGTCATGTGTAAAACAGATAACTAGTGGAGACCTACTGCACAACACAGACAGCTCAACTCCAAGCAAAGGATGGTCCAAAAGAGAGGGGATACGGTATACATAAAGCTGATTCACTACATTGCACAGCAGAAATTAACACAACATTGTAAAGCAACTGTACCCCAATTTTTAAATATATGTATCTTTGGGTTCTTCTACAGGAAATAAGGATCCCAACCAGGTGGAAGATGGTATCTTCAGGCTAATCACAAGATTTCTGGGACACTGCTGTTACCCCATTAGAAGAAAGCCACCCACCCTACAGCCCTCACCCCAAATTTTGCCTATAAAATACTCCTCCCAGAAAACCATTAGAGAGTCTGGGTTTACTTGAACACAGTCCACCCTATCACCTTCCTTGGCCCTGCAACAAACCTTTCTCAGCACCAGGATTCCCAGTATTTCTGTTTGTTTGGCTTCAATGTGCCTTGGGTACATGCGCTTGTGTTTGGTAACAGAACCAAGGAGGGTAGAGGAATATGTATTTCTCCTCTTATGCTATTCAGAGATGATAAATGCTATAGAACTTATACATTATATTCTGTAAAAGAACTTCACTATTCCTGGTGCCACAATTCTGTGAACATGCCAGAAAGTAACAGCAGAATAGTCAATAGCTCTGTTTCAGTTATCAAAGGGCTCAAACAAAACCCAATAGAAAAATCTGAAAAACCCCTCTTTATCTTGATGAGTATGTAAATATTCATGATAACATTTGATGATGGAACTATATTTGAATAAAAAAAAACACTACATATTTTAATCAAGTCAGCCATCCCTTGCAACAGCAGTAATCTTCCCTTTCAGAGGTTCCTGAGTGGATGATGGGATGTTTTCTGATGTATCAGTGATTGGCTATTTACTTGTGTGGTTAAAATTCATCTCTTCCTTTCATCACTTTGAAGGGATACTGATTTCAATAAAACTTCTAAATGAGAACAAGAAATGTAAATCCACAAAGCCAAACTGAAGAGAGGAAGGCAAAGAAAGTTCAAGGAGAAGTCAAGAGAAGAAATGGGACAGAGATTTTAACTGCAATGACTGTCTGCCAGCTCAATGTGCAGAGAATGAGCCTATGATAAGGGCTCCTAACCACTCCATTGAAAGGTGAGAGAAGGGCAGGGAAATATTTTCTGCAAGCTGGTCTAGTGATGGGCCCAGAGCCACACAAGGTCATCACCCCCACTGTGCCACAACCACCTCTACTCCTACCACCCTTCCCAAAACACAAACTCTGCCATGGGAAGAAGCAGAGGAGAAATGAGCTTTTTTTTTTTTTTAATAAAGTCTTTCCATAGGGACCAGGAAGAGTCTTTTGATCCAGGCAGAATCCTTTGTCCCTTTCTTGATGTTTTTTTTTTTTCCCTGACTTTTCCATGTGGATGGCAGAAAACTTAAGAATATGTAGTCCCTTTAAGCCCCATTTCAATCTCTAATACTTTTGTTTTCCATTTTAAGATTCTTTACCTTAACTCTTTAAGGTAAAACCAGCAACTCTTTACCTCAATTTTAAAATAAAAATGGATGTCCTGAGTTTTGCATTCCTTTCTATTTTGAAGAAAACAAAAGGCATATTTCTCTTATCACCCTCTCAAGAATCTATTTTCTCTTATGACATCTTCCTAAAGTCATTTGCACTTTGCAATCATGGTGTGTATGATTTTTTTAGCCTGAGAGATAGTTGGTCTATTTCTCTCTGGATTACTTTTATAAAGTAATGTGCTCCAATAATCAATTATTTTAATGATCCTATTACAGGGAGATCCCATATTTTACTAAAATTAATATCAGCATATGCCTGAAAACTCTTAATGGCTTTAGAAAGATCTGTTGCAACCTGAAATCTGTACAAACACTATAAAATACCCTGGGTAAACTTAAATTGAGAGGATCAAACTCTGAATAATTTATATATATTCTTAACCATCATCCTTTCTCAATATTACAGCCTTGAACTAATAGTGTGTCATTTTCCCCAAGGACCCAAAGGAATCCACAGGCAAAAGACATTCATCCTCTCACTACCCCTGTGGATAAGGAAGGCACAAGAGTGATTATCCCCTTTTTACAGGAAATGAGGAAATAGGATGTAAATTATTGCTTAAAAAGAAAGTTGGAGGCAGAGATCTAAGGCTTAGTCAAAGCAAAAGAGACAAATAACCCAAACATATCTGTGACTCTGAAGTTAATTTGGAGACACTATGAGTCAGAAACCTATCATAGATTTTATATGTACCATCCAGGCTAATATCAGAAAATGTCAATGGTTTTAACACAAAATTCTGCATAGACCCACGTACAAAGTGTAAAATAAACAAGTGATTCTTCAGCCAAAGTGTTAGGGGAAAAACTGACTAAAACCACCCACTGTTTTTGTGGCTAGGCACCACAATAGCCATTTGCAGGAGTTTTCTTACAATAGGAGGTTTTGGTAAGGAATGCAGAACTAACAAACTATCATAACCAGAAGAATTCAGGACAGGTCAAAAGGAGAGAGTCCAATCCGTATGTCCTACCGACCTCCCAGAATCTTCCTCACTGGAATTCATCTTGGCTGAGCAATTCATGCACCACCAAGAAGGACCATGAGTCAGAATGATTGGCCAGAGACAACCCAGAAACTTCTACCACCATAAAACCCAAGACTGTAAGCCATGTGGCACAACAGTCCTCCTGGGTTCCCTTGCCCTGCTGCTCTCCACCGGGGTGCCCTTTCACAATAAAGTCTCTTGCTTCATCAGCATGTGTGTCTCCTTGTACAATTCAGTGCCGAGGATTAGACAAGACTGGAGAAGGAAATGGCGACCCACTTCAGTACTCTTGCCTGGAAAATCCCATGGACAGAGAAGCCTGGTTTAGGCTATAGTCCAAGGGTCGCAAAGAGTAGGACACAACTGAGTGACTTCACTTTCACTTTCATTAGACAAGAGCCCACGCTTAGGCCCTGGAATGGGTATTCCTTCCTGCAACAAAAGTTGAAGTATTAGTGCTTGAGAAGATTAGTTTGAAAGGATAGTATTCCTATAGACCTAAGGGATATGACAGCAACTAGTCAGGCTATGTAAAAAGCAGCAAGTGGACAAAGGATTTGTCTGAAAAAAAGGGCAACAAAGATTCTATTAGAAGTGAGAAGTAATAGGGCCCTGAAGGCAACATCTCTAGAGCATTGTTTTTAATCATGCCAGTAATTAGCCAAGGACAAAGAGTCAAAAGATAACAGTCTGATGATGGAACAATTAATTACATTAAGCAATCATACCGCAGAGCTGGGTATAATGTAAAGAAGTTAAACATTACTATTCTGAACCATTTTCCTTTTAATAAGAACTTTTGAAAGACACCCTCAGAGAGCACAGCATAGTATTAGGCAGGGAGTGGGTCCCCCAAACTGGAAAATCCCATGGACGTAGGAGCCTGGAAGGCTCCAGTCCATGGGGTCACTGAGGGTTGGACACGACTGAGCAACTTCACTTTCACTTTTCACTTTCATGCATTGGAGAAGGAAATGGCAACCCAATCCAGTGTTCCTGCCTGGAGAATCCCAGGGATGGGGGAGCCTGGTGGGCTGCCATTTATGGGGTTGCACAGAGTCGGACATGACTGAAGTGACTTAGCAGCAGCAGCAGCAGGCCCCCCAGAACATTCCTATTGAGTTGACCACCTGAATTTACTAAAAGGTTATTTATTGAGTAGGAATCACGGTAACAAACAGATCTGGAAGGAGGGAGAAGCATTTGTTAAGTCAGCCACTTTACCAAAGTTATCCCTCACTACTTTCAGGTCATGATGATCTTCATTTCCTGTGTGGGTGGGTAGTGCTATAAGGATAATGTCAAAACCGAGCTGGATTCTGTGGGGCTGCTGGGAACAGAAGCCTTCCTGTCCCCCATTTCCTGGGAATAAACCTCAGCCTCCATGACCTTCCCTTAGCTCCTAAAGGCATGTACAAACAGGTGCTAATGCGGGGAAGGGAGGAGAGGCAGAGACAAAGGAGGAGCAGCCAAGAAACCAAGGTACAGCCTTGGAGCAGGGTCCTGGTTCCTCCTTAAGAAATATACACAACAATATCTTAAAATTCTTTAAGAGGTCAACGTTCTTCATAGCAGAGGAACATCTGAGGCTAAAGGAACAAGAGAGGCTCACAAAAGATTATAGGAGACCATATTAAAACAGTGCAGGGTCACACCCTAATTTTTATCAGCAACCCCACCCTTGAACTACTGTGATAAAATTCCTCCCCTGGTGCTCCTGGGGTGGGGACAAACAGTTTTTGAGGGCAGGAGCATGTTGTGGCTCCCGTTGCCTGACAAAGCAATAAAGCTATTTATGCTTTCCCACTTCACTCAAAACTCGGCCTCCGAGATTTGATTCAGCACCAGTGCAAAGAGGCCGTGTTCTCAGCATCAATGTCAGCATATATGGTTACAATCAAAAACAGGCAGTATATGCAATTTGTCTTTGAAATTTATCAGCTTATTTATCTTGGGAAAACTGCTACAATTTTCAGGGCCCACATGTTCTCATTTATAAAGATGGGTATAGTTATTGTATCTACACAAAGGATGCTGTAAGGATGAAATGGGATGAAGCATATCATCACTTAATAAATATTTGCTATTATCATTATGTCAGGCGAGTGTATGCTCCTCGGTCTGTCTCGTCACAACAAAGATTTGGAATGACAGACATTAAAACCCTCGGCGCATCACAGCTCTCAGGTCTTGGACAGACCGTGTTATAGCTCTTAGACAAATCAGTGTTACAGCTCTATTTTATTTAGAAAATAGCAAGAGAATCCATCCTCAAGGTGTGAGGGCATGCCTACCCAAAGACTCGAAGAGAAGAGAGTGGGGGAGTGCGTCTGCTTGGGAGACAGAGAGCGCACACACTTTGGCTCCTCTTTTTATATTTTTTTTTTCCTAACCTTGGGCCTGCCTTATGTAAATTGGGCTACCCAAGAGTGCTGTTTGTTCTACCTGAGGTCCTCCGACCCTCCTTTGACCTTCCTTTGTTCTATTTTCACAGGCTTTCCCTTCCTTGTCTTCTCAGTTCAGTTCAGTCGCTCAGTTGTGTCTGACTCTTGGTGACCCCATGAATCGCAGCACGCCAGGCCTCCCTGTCCATCACCAACTCCCGGAGTTCACTCCGACTCACATCCATTGAGTCCATGATGCCATCCAGCCATCTCATCCTCGGTCGTCCCCTTCTCCTCATGCCCCCAATCCCTCCCAGCATCAGGGTCTTTTCCAATGAGTCAACTCTTCGCATGAGGTGGCCAAAGTACTGGAGCTTCGGTTTTAGCATCATTCCTTCCAAAGAAATCCCAGGGTTGATCTCCCTCAGAATGGACTGGTTGGATCTCCTTGCAGTCCAAGGGACTCTCAAGAGTCTTCTCCAACACCACAGTTCAAAAGCATCAATTCTTCGGCGCTCAGCCTTCTTCACAGTCCAACTCTCACATCCATACATGACCACAGGAAAAACCATAGCCTTGACTAGACGGACCTTAGTCGGCAAAGTAATGTCTCTGCTTTTGAATATACTATCTAGGTTGGTCATAACTTTTCTTCCAAGGAGTAAGCGCCTTTTAATTTCATGGCTGCAGTCACCATCTGCAGTGATTTTGGAGCCCAAAAAAACAAAGTCTGACACTGTTTCTACTGTTTCCCCATCTATTTCCCATGAAGTGATGGGGCCAGATGCCATGATCTTCGTTTTCTGAATGTTGAGCTTTAAGCCAACTTTTTCACTCTCCTCTCTCACTTTCAACAAGAGGCTTTTTAGCTCCTCTTCACTTTCTGCCATAAGGGTGGTGTCATCTGCATATCTGAGGTTATTGATATTTCTCCCAGCAATCTTGATTCCAGCTTGTGTTTCTTCCAGTCCAGCGTTTCTCATGATGTACTCTGCATAGAAGTTAAATAAGCAGGGTGACAATATACAGCCTTGACGTACTCGTTTTCCTATTTGGAACCAGTCTGTTGTTCCATGTCCAGTTCTTAGCCACCGCCATTTTGGACTCCTGTTTCCTGTTCTAACTACCTAACAGTTATAATACAATTTTCCCTGGTCTTATGATTTTTAGTGGAGGGGTAAGATGCATTCTTGGCTACATGACTATTTAAGCATTACCTCAGTTAGAAAGTCTCATCTCAGTCTGAACTATCAAAAAAATACAAGTTAAAGAATGCCTGATTTAGGACAGGACTTACCTCTGTGCTTCAACAGCTGCATCTTGATCGGATTTCTGACTGCCTTCACCTCAGAGGTGCAATTCTTCTCTACCCCATACCCATATGCCTGGATTCCAGACTTGCAGATTTTTTTCTGACCACATATAACCCTAGACTCTTCCTTGCCATGGTTTCATGATTTCCAAGTTTTGGAAATTCTAGCTATCACTAACATCGGAAAGTTTCTGATAGCCCAATCCAGAAACAAATTATTATTTCAAGTTACCAATCCACTTATTCCTATTATAATCCTGAGCCTAGGCAACCTTGTCTCTCTGAGTTATGATACTGAATGGAATGTTCTGTTCACCTTAAAAGAGGAGTTGGTAGCAGCAATGGGGATCATTACTACTAAAATTCTGATGGTGCCAGTCTAGTCCAGTAATGGCATCAAATACATGAGCAAACAATGTATGTGGCTACACTAAGTCATCTTTGTGCAACTCCACAGCTGTCCATAGTCAATAACCCACTTGATACCTGTAAGAAAGCTTGGAAATACTTCTACCACAAAAACAGACCTTAAAGCTAAATAAAGATCATGCCAGATAGATTTTCAGCATTGGAAATTATAGTCTCAGGTGTGGAAACCAACACTAAATGCAAGCCCATGCTAAAACTCAATGTCCCCATAAGCAGTTTATATATCATGAATAATAGATAAATATAGGGGGTTGGGGGGGGCAGCAGTACCAGGAAGTATCATGATGCTGTGGCAGTTTATGAGAAGAAAATCAGGCCAGAATTTACAACCCGAGAGAAAAATGAATCTTTCAAAAGTCTGCACCTGATGCTTTTCCACAAGGTGACTAGGAAATGGAACTCAAAATGACCTCTCATCTTAGGGATATTACCTCTTGATCTTCCTAGGTTTCTGCCAAATCAGTTTCTGGAGAATGTGAGTTTTCTAAGCACTTAAATGAGCAAAGATGGAAATGCATAATAGACCCTTCAGAGCAGAGACAGGAAGAGTCTTCACATGAAAAGCTTCTATGGCATGTGTAAATTAAAATGGCAAAAAAAAAAAAAAAAAAAAAAAAAGACATGATAGAGAGGAAGAAACCACTCCCTGCACAGGGACTGTAAGGAAGATTCATGCATAAATACACAGTTTTGAACCATGTCTGCATTTTTTTCTTTGATGTGAATTTCTCCCTTAATGGATAATCTTTAAAAAGAATCACTGACAAGTTTACATATTAAAAATATAATTTGATATTTTAGACATGATCCATATTTTATACATATTGTTTTTCTTTGCCAAGTTGATGATGTTTCAAATGCTAGTCAAGGAAAGAGTTCAATGAGGAAACCCAAGCAGGGAACAGAAAGCTACTCTCCCCTGTGCTGTGATGAAGAACACATCTCTGATCATTTTAGTGTGTGTTTTGAGGGGTATCAGAAAAGAAATGGCAACAACCCTACTCAGGATATCTCCAGTATTTGACTTCACCTAAATATTTCATAATGCAAGATTCATGGCCCATACTGCTCCTCCTCTAGTAGTCATAACTATAATTGTTCATTTTATATCTCCCCTACTAAACTCCATGAAGATGGAGATCATGTCTGTTAAGCCAAGTAATATTTATCTATGAACTGCATCGGCTTAAGGCACTATTAAAAATCAAACACTCCCTCCAATATTTGGTATTGACACATTGACAAAACTGAGACAACCTACAGTACTATTATTCTCACTGAAGTAAGATCACATATCTACTGACAGGCAGTTAGGAAGAAAAAGGGTTGTGTGGAGGCAAGATAGAACTTATTAATACTATGCAAGTGAGTCAGGAAGCTGATACCATGATGGGGAGATAGAAGGACCTGAAAGAAAAATCACCATTTTGGTGAGCTAACTATGGCCCAGCATAGAACTTACTTCAGGTGCTTCAAATTCTGCCTCCCTAAGAGTCTGTGTTACCTCAGTGACTGGCCTAGTCTTCACGTAAGAGAGTTCTCCTGCTACTCTGCACCAGATATTGCACTTGCTATCTTATGTGCCACACTCTGGAAGCGTCACAACCACTGCTGCTGCTACTGCTGCTAAGTCGCTTCAGTCGCGTCCGACCCTGTGCGACCCCATAGATGGCAGCCCACCAGACTCCCTCATCCCTGGGATTCTCTAGGCAAGAATACTGGAGTGGGTTGCCATTGCACAACCACAGTCAACTCAAAAATCACATCTGTGTGAAAATAATTAATCATCTTATATTCCCTTCTATCTAGACTGGGGGTTTGTTCCATGTTTTTTCCCTTAACTCTCTCCCCATGGGTGAACTTTCTCTCAATGAGTTCATTTATACTTATCAGAAATGTTTAAAAATCACAGAGAAGAAAACTAGAATGTAATGATGCTGCTTTCCATTAATCTGTAACTAGGGGCTGTTTTAGTAAATGCCTATATACACTGTGTGAATGTGAATTCATTTGCAGTTGTGTGTCTGTATATGTGTGTGTGTGGGTGTGTGTGTTCTCCTACCAATGCTGAAAATATGATAGAGAGTCTCATATATGTGGGTGTTTGGAGGGAACATGGAAGAGTGGAACATAGCAGAATTCCCAGGAGGGCCTTTTCAAACTCTACATTCTCCCTGGGAGATTCTATCACTTTCTTCACACCAACCCCCAACCCCCCCCCCAAGTTTAAAATAACCGCAGGGTAATAAGTAATGTTACTGATGGATGTCAATTTCACAGTATGGTGGCAGAAAACAAATTGAGAGCCACTAAATTAAGCTCAAGATTAACAACCAAATGCTTCCCAATCTTCTCCCACCAGTTTTACACATCCATTCCATTAGGAATCTCACTGGAAATAGCATTATCAAGTCTATTCAAAACTGTCCCAGGAAAAAAATAATTAGCTGAAATTCACATTTTCTATAAATTATATATAGTTAACTGTTCCTGACTCTTTCCCAAACTGATTCACTCTCTTCTGCCCCAAAGTGAAGCCCTCATCACTTCCTGAATTAGTCTTCTAACTGGTCTCTTGACTTTAGTCTCATTCCCCTCCAAAGAGGATTACCTTTATAAACTATAAGCCTAATCAGTTACTTCCTCTTCACAATTCTTGTAATATTTCTGCCCCCACCCCCCCACCACACACACACACTTTTTCACTTGGCAAGCTCCCATTCGTCCTTTCAACACTTGTTCATATGTCCCATCCTCTGTGACAATCTACCTGACCTCCCCAGGTAGTTTCCCTTCCATTAATTCCACATCTTATGCATACTTCTATTGCTTCACGACTACACTGTAATATTTGGTTTGCATATCTTACTGTCTCCCCTATGACTCTGTGAATTCCTTGAGGCCACAGTTCATATGTCTCTTTCTATCTTGAGCTCCAGGCACAAAGGCAGACATATAGGAACTCAAGGGAAATATTGGGTGAACTAAACAAAACATGAAAGAAAATACACTTAATATTTCAAATCACAAGACAGCCACCATTTAATTTAATGGAATCATAGACCCTCAAAAGTTCAGAATAACTACTATCACTGAGACAAGTCACCACATCCTTTCAGTGCTTCCTTTGCGGTAGCTCTTAAAACCTTTCCAAGCCCTGAGCAGTTCCCTTAAATGACTTATATCCCAGTACACTTGACTAATAATGCAACAGACTCCTACAGATCTTCCAAATTTTGTAATTTCTTCCCTTCAATCAGCTACTCTTCCATATTATCAAATCTGATTTCTTGAAACCCTACAATTCCCCTTTAACTGCAGTGGTTCCTCATTCTCTACATGATAAAGTAAAACTTTTTAGCCAGGTATTAAAGCTCCAGCCAATACTTCCTAACTCATATCTCCTGGATAGAAACCTTCCATTCAAAGCCCGGCTCAAAAAGGAGGAAAAGTTAATACAGTAGACGGTACAAGTACTGACTGTACATACCGTAAAAACATCTATATGACAAAAAAGTATCAGACTCATATTAAAAACAAAAGACTGAAAAATGCATATTAACACATACAACAGAAAAGAGGAGAATTTCCTTAGTAACAAAGAGCTCGTAAAAACAAATAACTTGATAGAATAACTCTTTGCAGCCCCATGGACTGTACCTGCTTGGTTCCTCTGTCCATGGGATTCTCCAAGCAAGAACACTGGAGCAGATAGCCCTTCCCTTCTCCAGGGTACCTTGCTGAACAAGGAATTGAATCTGGTCTCCCGCACTGCAATCAGATTCTTTACTGTCTGAGCCACCAGGGAAGTCCAGCCTATCTAACATATGAAAAATAATATTGTTTTAACTTGTCTTTATTTAGGAATGAGGTAGCATATGGGCTTCCCCAGTGGCTCAGATGGTAACAAATGCGCCTGCAATGTGGGAGACCCAGGTTCAATTCCTTGTTCCAGAAGATCCCCTGGAGAAGAGAAGGGCTACCCACGCCAGTATTCTTGCCTGGAGAATCCAATGGACAAAGGAACCTGGCAGGCTACAATCGAGGGGGTTGCAGAGAGTAGGACAAGACTGAGTGAATAACACAACACATCAGATTAGCAAAAAGTAAAAATTAGAATACCATGTGTTGGGAAGTAAGTGGATAAAAAGTAACTTGCATAAACTGTTGGTGGGAATATAAATGGTTATAATCAATGTGCAAGTAAATTTGACACTACCAAAATTAAAATCACATGTACTTGTGGACTTCAAAATTATATTTCAAGGGATTCTTTTCTACAAAAAAAAACCCTACATAAATGTACAAAAATAAATGTACAAACATGTTTTAGCAGCACTTCTTGTAATAGTAAGAAACTCTCCCAAAATCTAAATTTCCATCAATATCAATGAAGGAATAGTTCAATAAATTATCATACAGAAATACAGTGTAATTATAAACAGCTGTAAAAAATTATTTATTCACTTGTTTACATAAAATATCTAAATTTTTAAAAATAAACTTACAAAATATTATACATATTAAACCTGTAAAAACTGTACATTTAAATACATATTAAATATGTAAAGATACATGGCTATCCTACTCATTTTTAACAATGTATTGTTATCTTATAATAAAAAAGTTAACCTGTTCGTTTTTCAAGGTCTGCCTTCTCAAAAAGATCTTGGAGATCAATCTCAGACTACTGTAGGGACCACCCTATGACTGAGTCCCCCTAGAGTTTTAACTCTTGAGTTGTCTACATTGAGCTTTCAGAAATTTATCAATTATTTGCTATCCTGACAGTGGTTACCATGGTGGTTTCTGCCTGTGAGTTTCTATTTTAATCAACTGCAACTCTCTACAATTTCCAGTGCACCAGTTTGCCTTATAACCTCCTGTTCCCTCTCTTACAAAGAGATTCATATAGGAGTTTGGGATCCAAAAGTGACTGACAATTCCAAGTCCTGGTTTCCTGCCTCCTCATTTATTCTAGGCACATAGCCCAGTCATTGTGTGAATCCCTCCAGTAAGCCTGAAGTCTTCTTGCTTTACTGTTTCCAATAGATTAATTACCCAGAGTTATATCATCTTAATCAGTGCATCCTGAATTCTTCAGTTCAGTTCAGTTGCTCAGTTGTGTCCACCTCTTTGCAACCCCATGGAATGCAGCAAAGCCAGGCTTCCCTCTGTATCACCAACTCCCAGAGCCTGCTCAAACTCAAAAGTATCGAGTCAGTGATGCCATCCAAAAATCTCATCCTCTATCATCCCCTTCGCCTTCTGCCTTCAACCTTTCCCAGCATTAGGGTCTTTTCAAATGAGTGAGTTTTTTGCATTAGGTGGCCAAAGTATTGAAGCTTCTGCTTCAGCATCAGTCCTTGCAATGAATATACAGGACTGATTTCCTTTAGATGGACTGATTGGATCTCCTTTTAGTTCAAGGGACTCTCAAGATTCTTGTCCAACACCACAGTTCAAAAGCATCAATTCTTCAGTGCTCAGCTTTCTTTATAGTCCAATTCTCACATCCATCCATGACTACTGGAAAAACCATAGCTTTGGCTAGTCGGACCTTTGTTGGCAAAGTAATGTCTCTGCTTTTTTAATATGCTGCCTAGGTAGGTCATAGCTTCAACTTGTTGAAGCCTGGTATGAGAATTTTAAGCATTATTTTGCTAGCCTGTGAGATGAGTGCAATTGTGCAGTAGTTTGAACATTCTTTGGCATTGCCTTTCTTTGGGATTAGAATGAAAACTGACCTTTTCCAGTCCTGTGGCCACTGCTGAGTTTTCCAAATTAGCTGTCATATAAAGTGTAGAATTTTAGCAGCAGCATCATTTAGGATTTGAAATAGCTCAGCTGGAATTCCATCACCTCCACTAACTTTGTTCGTAGCAATACTTCCTAAGGCCCACTTGACTTTGCATTCTAGGATGTCTGGCTCTAGGAAGCTAATCACACCATCGATCTGGGTATGAAGATCTTTTTTTTGTATAGTTCTGTGTATTCTTGCAATCTCTTCTTAATATCTTCTGCTTCTGTTAGGTCCATAACACTTCTGTCCTTTATTGTGTCCAAATTTGCATGAAATATTCCCTTGGTATCTTGAATTTTCTTGAAGCGAACTCTAGTCTTTCCCATTCCTCTATTTCTTTGTATTGATCACTGAAGAAGGCTTTCTTATCTCTCTAAGTTATTCTCTGGAACTCTGCATTCAAATTGGTATATCATTCTACTCACGTTATCCTTTTCTCTTACTTCCACAGCTCCAGAACACTGAACAACCCTGTTCCTTCTACTCACCTCTTGGTCTTCCATTTCCCATTATTTGACTTCAGTTCAGTTAAGTTCAGTTCAGTTGCTCAGTTGTGTCCGACTTCTTGCAACTTCATGAATCACAGCACACCAGGCCTCCCTGTTCATCAGCAACTCCTGGAGTTCACTCAATCTCATTCCCACTGAGTCGGTGATACCATCCAGCCATCTCATCCTCTGTTGTCCCCTTCTCCTCCTGCCCACAATCCCTCCCAGCATCAGAGTCTTTTCCAATGAGTCAACTCTTCACATGAAGTGGCCAAAGTATAGGAGTTTCAGCTCCAGCATCAGTCCTTCCAATGAACACCCAGGACTGATCATTTTAAGGACTGGTTGGATCTCCTTGCAGTCCAAGGGACTCTCAAGAGTCTTCTCCAACACACTTTTAAACACAGTTCAAAAGCATCAATTCTTTGGCACTCAGCTTTCTTCACAATACAACTCTCACATCCATACATGACCACAGGAAAAACCATAGCCTTGACTAGATGGACCTTTGTTGGCAAAGTAATATCTCTGCTTTTCAATGTGCTATCTAGGTTGGTCATAACTTTCCTTCCAAGCAGTAAGCGTCTTTTAATTTCATGGCTGCAATCACCATCTGCAGTGATTTTGGAGCCCCCCAAAATAAAGACTGACACTTTTTCCACTGTTTCCCCATCTATTTCCCATGAAGTGATGGGAACAGATGTCATGATCTTTGTTTTCTGAATGTTGAGCTTTAAGCCAACTTTTTCACTCTCCTCTTTCACTTTCATCAAGAGGCTTTTTAGTTCCTCTTTACTTTCTGCCATAAGGGTGGTGTCATCTGCATATCTGAGGTTATTGATATTTCTCCCAGCAATCTTGATTCCAGCTTGTGCTTCTTCAAGCCCAGCATTTTTCATGATGTACTCTGCATAGAAGTTAAATAAGCAAGGTGACAATATACAGCCCTGACGTACTCCTTTTCCTATTTGGAACCAGTCTGTTGTTCCATGTCCAGTTCTAACTGTTGCTTCCTGACCTGCATACAGGTTTCTCAAGAGGCAGGTCAGGTGGTCTGGTATTCCCATCTCTTTCAGAATTTCCCAGTTTATTGTGATCCACACAGTCAAAGGCTTTGGCATACTCAATAAAGCAGAAATAGATGTTTTTCTGGAACTCTCTTGCTTTTTCCATGATCCAGTGAATGTTGGAAATTTGATCTCTGTTTCCTCTGCCTTTTCTAAAACCAGCTTGAACATCAGGAAGTTCACGGTTCACATATTTTTGAAGCCTGGCTTGGAGAATTTTGAGCATTAATTTACTAGCATGTGAGATGAGTGCAATTGTGTGGTAGTTTGAGCATTCTTTGGCATTGCCTTTCTTTGGGATTGGAATGAAAACTGACCTTTTCCAGTCCTGTGGCCACTGCTGAGTTTTCCNATATTTTTGAAGCCTGGCTTGGAGAATTTTGAGCATTACTTTACTAGCATGTGAGATGAGTGCAATTGTGTGGTAGTTTGAGCATTCTTTGGCATTGCCTTTCTTTGGGATTGGAATGAAAACTGACCTTTTCCAGTCCTGTGGCCACTGCTGAGTTTTCCAAATTTGCTGACATATTGAGTGCAGCACTTTCACAGCATCATCTTTCAGGATTTGAAACAGCTCAACTGGAATTCCATCACCTCCACTAGCTTTGTTTGTAGTGATGCTTTCTAAGGCCCACTTGACTTCACATTCCAGGATGTCTGGATCTAGGTGAGTGATCCCACCATCGTGATTATCTTGGTTGTGAAGATCTTTTTTGTACAATTCTTCTGTGTATTCTTGCCAGAGGCCAGACACAAGCAGCTATTAATACACAGTGTATGGTTCTGTTTATAGAAAGTTCTGATAAAGACAAAAATGACCAATAGTAACACAGAGCAAATGAGTGGTCATCTCTGTCTCAGGTCAAGGACATTGCCTGGAAAGAGGGACTTTAGTTGATAATAACAGTGTTGGCTATCTTGATCTGGATGGTAGTTACAGGAGAGTATATATTTGATCAAATTCACTAAGCTATAAACTTAAAATTACATCTCAAAATAATGTTAAAATCCACTGGGAACCTGAATATAAGCACCCTGACCCTATGCACATAAGAGTAGGCAGTTAACTATGTTAAGCACAAACAGGTTTAAAACTACATCTTTAAAATATATAAACATATTCTTCCTGCACATATATATCTTCTCACATATATATCTTCTTTTAGTGTGCAGCCACTGAAATCATGAAAGTGGTTTCCCTAGGATAAAGCAGTGATTCTCTCTCTCTCTCTCTCTCTCTTTTTTTTTAAAGTATTTTTACTATTCTTATTTCTTATCAAGCAGCACATGCGATCTTAGTTCGCTGACCAGGGATCAAATCCATGCCCACTACAATGGAAGCCAGAATCTTAACCACAGGACCACCATGTAACTGAGGGCTATTTGAATCCATGGGGGACCTTAAGCAATCTGTGGATATATTTTCTATCATCACAACTGAGGAATTGCTACTAGCATCTAGTGGGTAGAAGTAGGGATCCTTCTAAGTAACCTACAATGCACATGAGAAGCCCCCTACAATAAGGAATTATCTGGCCTAAATTGTTGATGGTACTGAGGTTCAAAACTCAGGGCCACAGTATTGCTACAGCAAAAGAAATTTATATCTAAGTATAACAGGAAGGAAAGGGGCAGGGCACAACATTTGAAAGAACAACATAATGCAAGCACACAACATAAACCAATTAGAAGCAAATCAGACCAAGATGGCAGACAAGACTAGATCTTGATCCTCAATCAGCAAGTGAAATGACACATCCAGAGATGCCATGACAGTTCCAGTTCAGTTCAGTCGCTCAGTCAAGTGCAACACTTTGCAACCCCATGGACTACAGCATGCCAGGGTTCCCTGCCCATCACCAACACCCAGAGCTTATTCAAACTCATGTCCATCGAGTCAGGGATGCCATCCAACCATCTCATCTTCTGTCATCCTGTCTCCTCCCACTTTCAATCGTTCCCAGCATCAGGGTCTTTTCCAATGAGTCAGTTCTTCACATTAGGTGGCCAAAGTATTGGAGGTTCAGGTTCAGCATCAATCCTTCCAATGAATATTCAAGACTGATTTCCTTTAGGATGGACTGGTTGGATCTCCTTGCAGTCCACGGGACTCTCAAGAGTCTTCTCCAAGACCAAAGTTCAAAAGTCAGCAAGGCACTGTCAAAAGACCAAGGAGTGGATCATGGCCCAAATCCTGGAAATCTCCATCCTTTCCTAAAAATAGCTGGAATAATCCTCTCACTCATTAGCATATGAAATTATCAAGCCTATATAAACTAACCTCACCACATTTCCAGACAGCACTCGCCCTCTCTGATGGCCCACACTCTATGAAATGTGCTTCTCTCTGAATCTGAAAAATTCACTTCTTACATACCACTATTTCTCTCACTGAATTCTTTCTGTGATAAGACATCAAGAACCTGAGCTTCATTAGGTCCTGAAACCAGGTACATTGGGTTTTGGCTGGGCTTCAGTCACAGTCATGTGGGTTCAAGTCTCAAGCAAGGTTGTGGCTGGTTTTGAGCCCCAAGCAAGGTTTAAGCTGGGTTCAAGCCCCACCTACATGGGTTTGAGTCCCAAACGGGTTTTGTCTGGGATTGAGTCCCAGCACGTGGTTTCAAGTCCCAATCTGAGGTAAACAATTTCATAAGGATGAAATTAAGGAGCAAAATACATGAACAAATAAACCAGTGGTCTGTTAAACTCAACTATTTCAGCTAGTTCTCTCTTTGGTAAATGGTGAACTGTGTTTGAAAGAATGGGCAGAGGATAACTAAATTATGACCAGGGTGGAGAGTATGGGTGATATTGAAGTACATTTCAATCCTGGAGACTGGGATGGAGGTGGATATCATACGGGGCATGCACAAGGCAGCTCAAGGGCACCAAGAGGTAGGATTGAGACACCCAAAAGGACAGACTTCAAAAGCCAAAGTTCAGCCCACTTAACCATTTTGCCTCAGGCTATCCATGCAAAGTGAACACAATGGCTCTTCTTCATCTCAATTTGATTCAAGTAAAATAAGTCAGAGATAAGCGACTTATCTTTTGCCATAAGCTGGGAATTTTGTTCTCTTTTAAAAATAAATATCTGATTGCAAGAAGTCAAGCTGCAGAGAGGGAAGTCACATTAATCGAAGACAAAAGAAAACGTTGCCCTAGCAACCAAAAGTACTTACCAGATTTCATCAGACTCATTGTACACTATTTCATGTTCTTTTATTCGATCACTTTTTTTTAAACATAGAAAGACTTGAAACAGACTGATAAATAATTGCCCTATAGGCCTAACGCTCCCTAATATCCCATCATGAAATTTATTTCAGCACCACCAAGGACATAATTCTGAATTGTAAATGCAAAACAGCATAATAACCCCTTCTCCACTTCCTTCCATTAAAAAGGTCTACAGTGTAAAGCAACAAAGGAGCTCTCATACAGTATAAAAGAGGTTTCTCTCACCAAACAGAGTTACACACTCTACTAAGCATGTAAAAAGCATTTCTCAAATCATTCCTTTTGAAAAGTAGCAAGACTATCTGAAGAACCAAGCATGTCACTAGCTAATCCCCTCAGCTGTTACAGATGGGGTACACCCAAGGAGGATGGAAATATATTAATGATTTTTAAAAGGAAGCGACTTTTCATCTCATTCAAATGTTTCTACTTTTGTTACAGTGTCAGGGGTTGAAAAACAAATAGACAAATTCAACACAGTACAGTAAAAAAAAAAAAGTATACAGGTGTGGAAGAAAACAGGATAGTTCTGGTTCACTAGCTGTATGATCCCAAGGACGGGTGAGCCTGGTGGACTGCCGTCTATGGGGTTGCACAAAGTCGGACACGACTGAAGCAACTTAGCAACAGCAGCAGCAGCTGTATGATCATAGGTAAGTCACTGCAACCCTGAGTCTTAGTTAATTCAAGTGATAAAGTGAAGTGAAAGTCTCTCAGTCATGTCCAACTTTTTGCGATTCCATGGACTATACTGTCCATGGAATTCTCTAGGCCAGAATGCTGCAGTGGGTAGCCTTTCCCTTCTCCAGGGCATCTTCCCAACTCAGAGATGAAACCATATGGATTCTTTAAGAGCTGAGCCACAAGGGAAGCCCATACTTCAAGTGACAAAATGAAAGAAAGTATAAGTCACTCAGTTATGTCTGACTCTTTGTGACCCCATGAACTATACAATCCATGGAATTCTCCAGGCCAGAATACTGGAGTGGGTAGCCTTTCCCTTCTCTGAGGGAACTTCCCAACTCAGGGATCGAACCCAGATCCCCCACATTGCAGGCGGTTTCTTTACCATCTGAGCCATGAAGGAAGTCCTTACTTCAAGTGACAGAGTAAACCAAATCCTTCCTAGTTGCTTGTTGTTTAGACTCTAAGTCATGTACGATCTTTTGCCATGCCATGAACTGTAACCCATTAGACTCCTCTGTCCATGAGATTCCCCAGGCAAGAATACTAGATGGGGTTACAAATTCCTCTGCCAGGGTATCTTCCCAACCCAGGGATCAAACTCCTGTCTCCTGCATTGGCAGACAAATTCTTTACCACTGAGCCACCTTGGAAGCCCAAATAATTCCTAGGTTCTCTCTCAGATGTATCACTCAAGGTTGAATATAAGATAGCACAATGGAAAAAGGACTAAACTTTCTAATTTCATACTGTCATTTTTATCCTTTTTGAATTCAGAAAAAAAAATGTCATGTACACTGCTTAATCTGCTGAGCCCTTATCTAGTTTCATTTTCTAACTTCATTCATTCTTAATATCCAGTACTGCTGAGCAGTCCTTGACTTTCAAAGAAGAGTTGTTCATAACACTGATTATCCAATAATCCCCTTTCCATAATACCCACAGTCCATTTCCCAGGTATGGATGAATCATTCCAAAATACTAGCTTATGAGGAATTTGATAAAGACAGACTATAGGTGGTTAGAAGCTGCAGGAACACCTGCACTTACCAGAGACCATTGAGAATTTAAAAGGAGAAGCTTCTTGTGCTTATAAACAAAGGAGAAATTAATCCACAGCAAAAAAAAAAAAAAAATTCTAGATGAAGAATGTCTTTGGGAATTAACAGAGCAAAAGAAAGACACTGTTCTTTTCTAGAAGGGAAATAATTGAGTTAACTGTATAAGCTAATACATCAGATTTAATTTCATTTTTATATAATAAACTTACATTCTCAACAAAAAGATGTTTAAATTGCAATTTTTAAAGTATAACAGAAGCCACATTTATGTTTGCTTTTAGAAGACCAGATTCACACTATATAAGCACTTAAGTAAAATAAACAAGTTAAATTACTTATATTTAGGGAAATGACACTTTTTATCAAACTGCATTAAGAAAAATACAGGGTCCCAAACAACCATAGTTAATATACAGAATTGACAGTGGTCAAATTCTACGGAATTCCTATATATAGCCTTCAAATTCCTTCAGGGTTTCTATCGATGTAACACATTACAAACAAAGGCAAGGATTTATTCTTACATCTAGAATAAATAGTGATCATTCCAAATCAGCTTCTCCAGACATTATATTCATCTATATTTTTAAGATAGAAACAAATGAAAAGATACAATACTAGCACAATAATGGAAATTGTAAAAATCTTATTAATAAAACACATATATGAGTAAGCAGTCATGGCATACACCAAAAAGCCAAGGAGAATTAAAAACAAATTTCTATTGATATTTCCCACAGAAAGTACTCCACCTCATTGTTTCTCAATAAAACTTGAATTACCAGAGGGCAGAATGATTACATGTTTAACAGTTTTAATTATGACTAAAGACTGAAGAATATGAAAGAGGTGTACTACAGGCTGTTTTAGTCTGTTTCTCTTTTATAAATACTCAATCCACTCTAGTTACAGGATAAAGGATGAATTAATTCTTGAGGAAAAGCTTAAATTTCATAGTGTTAAAAATCATAGTAGCTTTAACTCATAATGACAATCAGAACCTGAACTAAAGTCTCTTTGGAAGGTTTATTTCAGATGATGAATAGCCCAAACAGATTTGCCTGTATCTTTTCATTGAGAAGAAATCCAATTATTTAATCACACAGTTCAGTTCAGTTGCTCAGTTGTGTCCGACTCTTTACAACCCCATGAATCGCAGCACGCCAGGCCTCCCTGTCCATCACCATCTCCCAGAGTTCACTCAGACTCACGTCCATCGAGTCAGTGATGCCATCCAGCCATCTCATCCTCAGTTGTCCCCTTCTCCTCCTGCCCCCAATCCCTCCCAGCATCAGGGTCTTTTCCAATGAGTCAACTCTTCACATGAGGTGGCCAAAGTACTGGAGCTTCAGCTTCAACATCATTCCTTCCAAAGAAATCCCAGGGTTGATCTCCTTCAGGATGGACTGGTTGGATCTCCTTGCAGTCCAAGGGACTCTCAAGAGTCTTCTCCAACACCACNCTGAATGAGTTGCATCTGTGAAGACTGCTTTCAAAACTCAGTGGCTTCCCTGGTGGCTCAGTGGTAAAGAATCCACCTGCCAATGCAGGGCACACGTGTTTGATCCCTGCTCCAGGAACATCCACATGCCTTGGAGCAACTAAGCCCGTGTGCCATAACTCCAGAGCCTGTGCTCTAGAGTCCAGGAGCTGCAACTGCTGAGCCCACATTGAACAGCTACTGAAGCCTGCGCACCCTAGAGCCTGGGAGCCACAACAAGAGAAGCCACTGCAATGAAAAGCCCACAGACCAGCACACTACAACTAGAGAGTAGTCCCCCCTTACTGCAACTGGAGAAAGCTCACGCAGCAATGAAGACCCAGCACAGCCAAAAATAAATACATAAAATTATTTTAAAAATCCAGTCACATTCTGATATTCCAGAGTTTAGAACATCAGCATAGCTTTTAGGGGGGACACAGTTCAACTCAGAGTACAGCCCTTCAAATATTAAGAAAATCATCAAATTCCATATGGCCTTCTCTTGTCTCAGTTAAACCTCCTCTGTTCTTTCAATCATTCCTGAGCTTTGGCTCTATTTTCCCCTAAATCACTGCCATTTATTGAATAATTCAACTGAGCCCACTGATCGAAATGTTGTTCAGGTGGCATTTGACCATAAGAATAGACCCACGCTATTCCCTTTCTGCTTCCACATACTCTAGTTCTATCACTGCAGCTTAGGTTTGATGTAGCATTTCCTCTGCTGCTCCTCCTGCTGTTTAGTCGTTCATTCATATCCATGCAACCCCATGGACTGTAACCCACCAAGGCTCCTCTATCAGTGGGATTCTTCAGGCAAGAATACTGGAGTGGATTGTCATTTCCTTCTCTCAGGGATCTCCCTGATCGAGGGATTGAACTCGAGTTTCCTGCTTGGCAGGTGGATTCCTTACCACTGAGCCACCTGGAAAGCCCCCACCATTTCCTCTACCTCCCCTCATCTCAGGCTGAGCTGGCCGTTCCTCTTCTGTTCTTTTGCACATTACACTGTTCTTTTGCATATTACACTATGGAACAGCTACTTGTGTGAAAGAAGTAAAAATGTTTTAAGTCAACCTCATGAACCAAGAGGATATTATGCCATAAAATAGTGGATTTATCAAACATCAGCTGAATCCTTACTATGTGCCAGGCACTGTACATGATGTGATGGGTATGATTTTGAATAAAGCATACTCTTTGCCCACAGGAAGCTCACAGTCTAATAAGGGATACAGACATGTGAACACACAAGAATAATACAGCTGGACATAGAAGCAGGATGTTTTGGAAGCACAGAAGAGGAAAATCTAACCCGGCATAGGATGGGGCGTGTTAAAGAAGCCTTCTTTGAGGAGAAGATGCCTGGGCTGAGTTTGAGAGGATGACAAGAAGTCTGCCAGGCAAAGAGGGAGTGAGAAGCAGAAGTGATGGGCATCAAAACAGAGGCTGCAGCATNTCCCTAGGTGAACTAAAGGGTTCTAAGCAGTGTAGTGACATCGTCTTTCAGTTTAAAAGTGTCACTTCTGCCGCTGTGAGAGGATAGATTAGAGGGGTCAAGAATGCAAGTGGAGAAATTAGGTCTTACTGCCATCCAGACTTGAGTTGAAAGTAGTCCAGTTAGAGTGATGACAATGAAGATGGAGAACTGTGAGTTGCCTGAAGATGTGTATTGAAGATATAGCCTACTGAGGAGTGAAGACAGGATAAGAGAAAAGGGAAATGGAAAACTCAAAGATAACACAAAGATATCTGACTTAGGCAATAGCATTGATGGTGGTACTTACTACTGAAAGTAAGGAGATGATTAGAGGAATCCAGAATTCAGTTTTTAATATATCAAGTGTTATATATTTGTCAAGTGGACAGCTAGAGTTCAGAGGAGATCTCTGATTGGCAGATTTAAATTTGAGGGTCATCAAAATAAAATATTTAAATTTATAGGAATAGCTGAGATCATGCAATGAGAAAACATAGAGTAAAAACAGAAGAGTGTATAAGACAAATCACTGAAGAATGCCAATATTAAAAAATAAACTAAAGGAAGAGCAAATAACTCAGCAGAGTGAATAATGGTTAAGCAGTTAGGAGGGAAAACCAAAGAGGAATCCAGAATTCAGTTTTTAATATATCAAGTGTTATATATTTGTCAAGTGGACAGCTAGAGTTCAGAGGAGATCTCTGATTGGCAGATTTAAATTTGAGGGTCATCAAAATAAAATATTTAAATTATAGGAATAGCTGAGATCATGCAATGAGAAAACATAGAGTAAAAACAGAAGAGTGTATAAGACAAATCACTGAAGAATGCCAATATTAAAAAATAAACTAAAGGAAGAGCAAATAACTCAGCAGAGTGAATAATGGTTAAGCAGTTAGGAGGGAAAACCACAGGAGTATGATGTCAAGAAAGGCAAGAGAGATGTGCATTCCAAACTGGAAGAAGTGGTCAATAGTGCTGAATGCTGCTAAGAGCGTGAGTAAAATGAGAACAGATAAGAGCCTATTGGGACTTCCCTGATGGCTCAGACAGTAAAGAATCTGCCCGCAGTGAGGGAGATGTGGGTTCGATCCTTGGGTCAGGAAGATCCCCTGGAGAAGGGAGTGGCAACCCTCTCCAGTACTCTTGCCTGGAGAATCCCATAGAGTGGTGAGCCTGGCAAGCTACAGCCCATGTGGTCACAAAGAGCTGGACACAACTGAGTGACTAACATTTTCACTTTTCAACACAGATTCAGGACTGGTTAAGAAATGAAATGAAGTCAGGATGGAGGCTGATAGATACTGAGAAGAGTGATCACCAGTGGATTGGAGGTTTTAGAAAGAGGGTGTGTGTGTGTGTATGTTAGCAGTGAGGGTGGAGGAGGGCAGAGGAATGGGATGTTTCAACTAAAAATGGCAGAGGTGATAGAATTTTTGTGATGATAAGGTCCAGGGTATAACCGTGGGAGTAGATGGCTGAATTGAGATGGAGGAAAAGATCATGGGAAATGAATAGATCAAGGAACTGAGAATCCAGTGGTACATCCATGTGAATGCTGCAGCACCAGCTTTGTGGCGTAGGAGGTAAAGTCATCTATAGACTGTGAGTCAATCACTGTGTTTGCTCTTTTGCAAAGAAGTCAGTTTTTGTGTTTGGATTTTAACTCCCTAGAACCTCAGCTGGGCCCTCAACAATACTAGGCAAGTCAACAATTCCCCAATTAGCTTCCTCTCCAATTCCTCAGAATAACTATTTTGACTGAATACTATAAATCTTAACACCATGTAGATGTTAAGCACCGTGTAAGATGCTTCCTACTCACAAAGCAAATGGTCCATCAGGAAGAAAATCTCTCTCATCAACTCCTTACATACAAATTACATATGCCCAGTCCCATGTTTTCTTCCTTCTTAAGTGGGAATTGATCCACTCTCCTGTCTAAGGCTAATGCTCCATTAATGCGGAACTCCACCAAGTGTCCCATGCCAGCAACCTCCCATCTCTCCTGTGTCTTTACTCTATTTCCACTTGATGTTTCCCTCGAGGCTATAAACTGGCATGAATCTCTCATACCTGTACAACAGCAGCTGCTGCAACCCCTCCCACCACTGTCCTCCCTTGAGACTTGCCTCCACAGGCAAACTTGTTGAAAGAAATTGAAAGTAAAGCAAAACTAGTTGAGAAGTTGCTGTATCCACTTCCTCCTCTCAGAGTCACTTCTTTTTTTCTAATTTAGCTTTTTATTTTGATTTTTGTATTTTAGCTTTTAAGCATTTTATTTAAAATAAAATTGGAAAGAGCTGATGCAAAGAGCTGACTCATTAGAAAAGAACTTGATGCTGGGAAAGATTGAAGGCAGAAGGAGAAGAGGGCAACAGAGGATGAGATGGTTGGATGGCATCACCAACTCACTGGACATGAATTTGGGCAAACTGTGGGAGTTGGTGAGGGACAGGGAAGCCTGGGGTCCATGGGGTTGCAAAGAGTTGAACACGACTTGGCAACTGAACAATGACATTTATTTTTTTATTTTAGCTTTTAATTTCAGACTTACAGAAAACTTGCCATAAGAGTTTTTAAAAATCTCATTTCGTCCTTCACTCAGATTCCCCAAATGCTAACATTTTCCTACATTTGCTTCTTTCTCTTCTTCTCTTTCCTCCATTTTCTCATCTCCTCTTCCTTCTTGTCCTCCTTGCCCCCTCCTGCCTTTTCCCTTCCTAGGTGAACTCATTTGCTCTCATAATTCCAACATGCACACTCATGATTTCCACACCTGTGTGCTCAGTCCTACCCCTCTTCTGAGCTCCTCATCCACATGTCCATTTAAGTCTAGTTATTCCCTAGACTCCTCATGCTCAACATGTCCCAAAGTGATCTCATTATCCCTCCCCCACATTTCTCCATCTCCATTTCTCCCCTATGTCTGCTTGTTTGTTTGCATTCCCTGTCCCAGTTAGTGACACCCTGGCTCCAAGGACCTAAGCAGAAATCTGATTCTTTCTTTTCCTTCACTTATTTTGTCACAAAGTTCTAAATCTCTTTCATTCATGTGCTCTCTTTATTTGGCTTTGGTTGAGATGCTCAGTTGTGTCCAATTCTTTGCAGCCCCATGGACTGTAGCCCTCCAGGCTCCTCTGTCCATGGGGTTCTCCAGGCAAGAATACTGGAATGGGGGTGCCATTTCCTCCTCCAGGAGATCTTCCCGACCAAAGGATTGAGCCCGTGTCTCTTCTGTCTCCTGCACTGGCAGGTGGATTCTTTACCACTAGCACCAAGTATCTCTTGCTCAACATATTGCAATGATTTTCCAACAGCCCTTATGCATTAATCTCTACCCCTTTGAATTACTTCAACTACCTGAATAATTTTTCTAAAAATGCAGATTTCATCATGGCATTGCCCTATTTAAAACCATTCAAAGATTGCTCATAGCTTCTGGATACTGTCTGTACTCCTTGGAATGGCATATAGAGTTCTTCATGATCTGTCTTCAGACTATCAGCCTCTTCATTCTCCTCCACACTCAACCATGTACCTACAATATTATTCATTTATTGAAGTTACCATGTCCCCTTTGGCCTCTGTGCCACTGTGCACGCTGTGCCATCTTTCTGAAATGCCCTTCTTTCCCTGAACAACACCTATTCTGTTTTCAAGACTCCTCTTTCTCAATTCCACTCGTTAGTAGGATCCCATTCTCCATGCTCTGTAGCAACTTGTATTTATCATATTTCAGTGCTTTACCACACTTTATTGTAACTGTTCACTCATCTTTTCCCTACTAGACTGGGGACTCCTTGAAGAGAGGGACTTAGCATACACTGAAAAAGTTAACTCTAATATTATGAGTTTGATTTACATAAGGCACCAATAAGAACCAATCAAATTGCTTTGTAGTCATAGGCTTCTTTTTTCATTGTATATGTATGCATTGATAAATCCTTGAAATAAAATATAAGATTTATATATTACTTGTCATGTATTTTGATATGCTTGCTAATTTTCTCATGCCATCTATCTGGACTCTATTTTCACTCCTTGAAGCTTATATTTCCTTAGAATAAAACTTCAAGTCCCTTCTAAATGATTATGTTCAGTCACATATAACTGAATTCTTTATTTTCTCCTGCAAACTTATCAGGAGTTAGAGAATCTAAGAGTTGAAAAAGATCTTTATATGTCCCCTTTTCTAGTGCTTCCCAACCCTAATAGCTCATCTGAGGGAGCCTGTAAATATACAGATTCTCATGCCCCACTCCAGAGGTGTTGGTTGTTTAGTCACTAAGTTTTGTCTGACCCTTTGTAATTCCATGGAGGCAGCCCACCAGGCTCCTCTGACCATGGGATTTCCTGGGCAAGAATACTGGAGAGGGTTGCCATTTGATCTTCTCAACCCAGGGATCAAACCCAAGTTTCTTGCATTGGCAGGCAAGTTCTGTACTACTGAGCCATCTGGGAAGGCCAGGTGGCTCAGCACAATACAGAGGTACAATACAGTATAATCTGAGACCAATATTTTTTCAGATGAGTAACCAGGAATTAGAATGCTTGATCGAGTGTAATCATCATGTCAGTGCTTGAACAGCCTGGATAACATTATAGCATTCTCAAACTTTAAAGTGGAATTTCACTTGGTAGGTCTGGATAGGCGGCCTGAGGTTCTGTATTTCTGGGAAACTCTCCTGTGTTACAGTGGACCACACTTTGAATAGCAAGGGCATTAAAATCACACAATAGTGGAATCAGAGAAACCTGGGTTAAAATCCTACTTCTTCTAACTTAGTAGTTATGCAACCTTGGGCAGTTTACTTCACTTTTCTGATCCTCAATTTCCTCATTTATAAAATCAATATGATAATGCTTCATTGGGCTGTTGTGGACTTTTTTTTTTAAGAATACAAACTGACACAGATATATTCTTTCGACAGTTCAAGCAATCCAAACAAATTGAACTTTCTCTTCATCTTGATTATGCAGACACATTTGAAGAGGATATCTTTATAGTATTGTGCCTTCCTATACAGAAATGTCACTTTTTGTCTTTATGTGCCATGATTAAATTAAATGAGATAATGCTTTAAAAACACTTAGCATGGTTCTTGGACATCTTAAGTGCTTAGAATGTGGTAACTGGTAGCTTTTAAAAATTTATTTGATTATGAAAAATTTCAAACACACACACTGTATAAAGGCCAGTATAAGTGAATCTCCAAGTATCCATCACTCAGGTTCAACACTTATCACCACATGGCCAAACATGTTTCATCTGTACACCAGCTCATAAAGTAAATCCTAGACACCTATATCATTTGCTCAGTAAACACTTCAGTGTGTATCTGTAAAAGACTTAAGGCTGATCCCCACCCCACCCCTATCTTCCTCTTTCCCTCATTATAACCATTAATTAATGCTGTTATTTTCACCTAAAAGTTTAATACAAAAATCTTAGTATGATCAATTGAATGCCAATCAACATTCAACATTGCAAATTATGTCAAAAACAGTTTTTTAAGTTGGCTTGTCCAAATAAGGGTAAAAGAGGAAGTTGTATTACTATTATCATCATCACCATTATCATTTCTATCACACAGATCTCCAGCCTTGACTTCCAGTGATGAGGAGCTTATCAGCTCTCACAGCAGTTCATTTTATTTTTCAATAGTGTTTCCATTCAACAGAAAGAAGAATTGCTGTCTCCCTGTATCTTCCGTTCATTGAGTCTTACATAGAACAAATCTACTCCCTCTGCTCCATGACAGCCTGTATTAGTTTCCTGTGGCCACTATAACAAAGTGCCACAAACCAGGTGGCTTAAAACAACAGGAATTTATTGTCTCACAGTTCTCCAGACTAGAAGTCTGAAATCAAGGTTTTGACAGGGCGATGTTTCATTTGAAGGCTCTGGGAAGAAACCTTTCTTGCCCCTTCCAGCTTCTGAGGGCTCCTGTTTTTTGGCTGTGACAGCACGATTCCAGTCTGTGCCTCCTTCTTTACATCAGCATCTTCCCTTTGTGTCTGTGACCAAATTTCCTTCTCACAAGGACACCAGTCATATTGGATTAAGCGCCAAACCCACGCCAATATGCCTCATCTGAATGAGTTGCATCTGTGAAGACTGCTTTCAAAACTCAGTGGCTTCCCTGGTGGCTCAGTGGTAAAGAATCCACCTGCCAATGCAGGGCACACGTGTTCGACCCCTGCTCCAGGAACATCCCACATGCCTTGGAGCAACTAAGCCCGTGTGCCATAACTCCGGAACCTGTGTTCTAGAGTCCAGGAGCTGCAACTGCTGAGCCCACATTAAACAGCTACTGAAGCCTGCGCACCCTAGAGCCTGGGAACCACAACAAGAGAAGCCACTGCAATGAAAAGCCCACAGACCAGCACACTACAACTAGAGAGTAGTTCCCCCTTATTGCAACTGGAGAAAGCTCATGCAGCAATGAAGACCCAGCATAGCCAAAAATAAATACATAAAATTATTTTAAAAATCCAGTCACATCTGATATTCCAGAGTTTAGAACATCAGCATAGCTTTTAGGGGGGACACAGTTCAACTCAGAGTGGGGGTGGTGGTGAAGTCGCTCAGTCGTGTCCAACTCTTTGCGACCCCGTGGACTATAACCTACTAGGCTTCTCCGTCCATGGGATTCTCCAGGCAAGAATACTGGAGTGGATTGCCATTTCCTTCTCCAGAGGATCTTCCCGACCCAGGGATCGAACCCGGGTCTCCCGCATTGGAGGCAGACGCTTTAACCTCTGAGCCAAGCACAGCCCTTCAAATATTAAGAAAATCATCAAATTCCATATGGCCTTCTCTTGTCTCAGTTAAACCTCCTCTGTTCCTTCAATCATTCCTGAGCTTTGGCTCTATTTTCCCCTAAATCACTGCCATTTATTGAATAATTCAACTGAGCCCACTGATCGAAATGTTGTTCAGGTGGCATTTGACCATAAGAATAGACCCACACCTTCCCCTTTCTGCTTCCACATACTCTAGTTCTATCACTGCAGCTTAGGTTTGATGTAGCATTTCCTCTGCTGCTGCTCTTCTCAGTTAAACCTCCTCTGTTCCTTCAATCATTCCTGAGCTTTGGCTCTATTTTCCCCTAAATCACTGCCATTTATTGAATAATTCAACTGAGCCCACTGATCGAAATGTTGTTCAGGTGGCATTTGACCATAAGAATAGACCCACACCTTCCCCTTTCTGCTTCCACATACTCTAGTTCTATCACTGCAGCTTAGGTTTGATGTAGCATTTCCTCTGCTGCTGCTCCTGCTGTTTAGTCGTTCATTCATATCCATGCAACCCCATGGACTGTAACCCACCAGGCTCCTCTATCAGTGGCATTCTTCAGGCAAGAATACTGGAGTGGATTGTCATTTCCTTCTCTAAGGGATCTCCCTGATTGAGGGATTGAACTCGAGTTTCCTGCTTGGCAGGTGGATTCTTTACCACTGAGCCACCTGGAAAGCCCCCACCATTTCCTCTACCTCCCCTCATCTCAGGCTGAGCTGGCCATTCCTCTTCTGTTCTTTTGCACATTACACTGTTCTTTTGCATATTACACTATGGAACAGCTATTTGTGTGAAAGAAGTAAAAATGTTTTAAGTCAACCTCATGAACCAAGAGGATGTTATGGCCATAAAATAGTGGATTCATCAAACATCAGCTGAATCCTTACTATGTGCCAAGCACTGTACATGATGTGATGGGTACGATTTTGAATAAAGCATACTCTTTGCCCACAGGAAGCTCACAGTCTAATGAGGGATACAGACATGTGAACAGACAAGAAATATACAGCTGGACATAGAAGCAGGATGCTTTGGAAGCACAGAAGAGGAAAATCTAACCCGGCTAGGATGGGGCGTGTTAAAGAAGCCTTCTTTGAGGAGATGATGCCTGGGCTGAGTTTGAGAGGATGACAAGAAGTCTGCCAGGCAAAGAGGCAGTGAGAAGCAGAAGTGATGGGCATCAAAACAGAGGCTGCAGCAAGAGCAAAGTCATAGAAGTGTTTGGAGAATTGCAAGGTTGCCAGCAGTGTGGTATTGTTGAGACATTAGCTGTGAAAGAGGCAGTAGTGTGGGAGATGAAGCTGGCAAGTTTGAGGAGATTTGCATGTCCCTGACATAGGGGCCAAGAACTGGTGCCTTTGAGTTGTGGTGCTGGAGAAGACTCCTGAGAGTCCCTTGGACTGCAAGGAAATCAAACCAGTCAATCCTAAAGGAAATCAACCCCAACTGTTCATTGGAAGGACTGCTGCTAGAGCTGAAACTCCAGTATTTTGTCATCTGATGTGAACAGCTGACTCATTGGAAAAGTCCCTGATGTTGGGAAAGACTGAGGGCAGAAGAGGGCATCAGAGGATGAGATGGCTGGATGGCATCAACAGTGAAAATGGACATGAACTTGGGCAAACTACAGGAGATGGTGAGGGACAGAGAGGAGAGGCCTGGTGTGCTGCAGTCCATGGGGTCGCAAAGAGCTGGACCCGACTGCTTGATTGAACAGCAACATAGCCTAGACTCCATCTTATAGGTCATGAGGTATTACGTGATCTTATGTGTGTGCGCTCAGTCTTTGGACCCCCATGGACTGTAGCCTGCCAGTCTCCTCCAGATAAGAATCCTGTAGAGTGGGTTGTGATTTCCTACTCTAGGGGAACTTCCCAACCCAGGAATCAAACCAGGGTCTTTTGTGTCTCCTGCATTGGCAGACAGATTCTTTACCACTGTGCCATGTGGGAAGCGTTATCTTATTTGCAATTTAAAAAGCTAATTTGGGTGGCTGTGTGGAGAGCTGGATAGGGTCAAAACTGGAATCAGGGAGACAACTACCAGGTGTATGATGAGCTGAGGAATATTTGAGAAGGAAAATTGTATGATTCAGTCAGGGTTTAGCTATGGGGGAGGTGAGTGGGAGTGAGGAGGCAAAAATGACTTTGAGGTTTCTGGTGTGGGAGTGACTGGGTGATGCCATCCAAGAAGACAGGGATTATAAGAAAAAGAATGGACTTGAGGGATACTGAGTTTGGTTTTGGACATGTTCAAATTGAGGTACCCGCAGGAGTTTCAGACTTGAAACAAAGTTCTGGCCTGGAGATATAGATATGAGTGTCATCAGAACAAAGGTAAGAATGAAAACAATGAAAATGGATGGGACCATCTGGGACAATTCAAAAAGTGGAAAGAACCAAGGACCAAGGATGAAATCCTGGTCAACACACCTACATGTTGATGGAGGAGGAGGATCACATGAAAGAACAAGTAAGAATAGTCATAGAGGTGTGAAGGGAACAAGGAAAGTGTGGTGTCAGGGAAACCACAAAGAAGAAACAAATGAGCAGCAGTGTTAAATGGCACTGAAAGGTTTAGTAAAATAAGGGTTCCTGAAAAGAATTTATTTAATTCTTTGTTAAAATCCAAAAAAAAATCCAAAATTCCATTTGCTTATTCTCCCTAGTGATTAGCTTCATCAAAGGAGAAAATCAGGTTAATTTGACTTATTCTTAGTAAAAACATCTCACTTTAATAATCTGATCATTTTAGAATATTTATTAAATGGACAAATATCTATTGAGCACTTAACACCACATTCCACTAGGCTCTGTTCTAGGCTCATCATTAGTAAACCAGACAGAAGAAAAGAAAAACTCTGCTCTCATGGAGCTTGTAATTGGATACACTGTAGTATGATACTGACTCCAATTCTGATGAGTGTCAGGGTTTTCCCCATCAGTTCAGTTCAGTCGCTCAGTCGTGTCCGACTGTTTGCAACCCCATGAATCGCAGCATGCCAGGCCTCCTTGTCCATCACCAACTCCTGGAGTTCACTCAGATTCATGTCCATCAAGTCAGTGATGCCATCCAGCCATCTCATCCTCGGTCGTCCCCTTCTCCTCCTGCCCCTAATCCCTCCCAGCATCAGAGTCTTTTCCAATGAGTCACCTCTCTGCATGAGGTGGCCAAAGTGCTGGAGTTTCAGCTTTAGCATCATTCCTTCCAAAGAAATCCCAGGGGTGATCTCCTTCAGAATGGACTGGTTGGATCTCCTTGCAGTCCAAGGGACTCTCAAGAGTATTCTCCAACACCACAGTTCAAAAGCATCAATTCTTCAGCGTTCAGCCTTCTTCACAGTCCAACTCTCACATCCATACATGACCACAGGAAAAACCATAACCTTGACTAGACCGTTCTTAGTCGGCAAAGTAATGTCTCTGCTTTTGAATATACTATCTAGGTTGGTCATAACTTTTCTTCCAAGGAGTAAGCGTCTTTTATGTCCATCACCAACTCCTGGAGTTCACTCAGATTCATGTCCATCAAGTCAGTGATGCCATCCAGCCATCTCATCCTCGGTCGTCCCCTTCTCCTCCTGCCCCTAATCCCTCCCAGCATCAGAGTCTTTTCCAATGAGTCACCTCTCTGCATGAGGTGGCCAAAGTGCTGGAGTTTCAGCTTTAGCATCATTCCTTCCAAAGAAATCCCAGGGGTGATCTCCTTCAGAATGGACTGGTTGGATCTCCTTGCAGTCCAAGGGACTCTCAAGAGTATTCTCCAACACCACAGTTCAAAAGCATCAATTCTTCAGCGTTCAGCCTTCTTCACAGTCCAACTCTCACATCCATACATGACCACAGGAAAAACCATAACCTTGACTAGACCGTTCTTAGTCGGCAAAGTAATGTCTCTGCTTTTGAATATACTATCTAGGTTGGTCATAACTTTTCTTCCAAGGAGTAAGCGTCTTTTAATTTCATGGCTGCAGTCACCATCTGCAGTGATTTTGGAGCCCCCCAAAATAAACTCTGACACTGTTTCTACTGTTTCCCCATCTATTTCCCATGAAGTGATGGGACCGGATGCCATGATCTTCGTTTTCTGAATGTTGAGCTTTAAGTCAACTTTTTCACTCTCCTCTTTCACTTTCATCAAGAGTGCTTATTATGTGCTAACCACCTTTTCCAAGTCAGAAGAAAAGAAAAAAGGAAGCAGAATATGGGTAAGATTTAGTCCCCTTCTTCAGAGCTCTTATAGTTCAGAAAGGCAATGTGATTTGATGATGAGTTTTCAGTGGAAGGTGTAAATGACTTTGCCGGTAACAAATAGACGATACAGAAAAGTCTTGCCAAGGAGATTTTGAAATATGTCTTGAAGTATGAGTAGAAGACAAGAAAATCAATAGGTCAGGTGTGTCAGGAAAGCAAAAGAGTTGTGCAGAACACATGAAAGCATGTGAGAGCAGGTCATGAACAGAGGATGATAGAATTAGTACTTTGATAGAGTTTGAGGGGACTGTCCTATGAAGAACAATGAGGGACAAGACTAGAGGGATGGGAAGCAGTTCTCTCCAGAAGGTCCTTCTGTGCCATCATAAGGTGTCAAGACTCTGTACTGAAAGCTCTGGGAAGGCATTACATGATTTTAAACACACATTGACATGATTGGAATAGCATTTGAGAAAAACAGCTCTAGCAGCCATGGGAGAGATGGACTGGAGGGCATTAGGTTTGGAATTAAAGTACTACAATAATCCAGAAATAAAGTGACAGCATTAAAAGCTATAACTGTATATTATCATGAATTCCCACCTTTCTCAGCAGCCTAGGGATAGGAATGAGAAATACTACACTAGAGGTAAAGTTACCCAGATGGGTAAGGTGAACAAAGGGGTGATAAAATAAAGAATAGCAGAACATGGTTGAAGTGATGAACAATCAGGTCCAGACTGGTTATGAAATGAAGTTAAGCAACATGAGTATTGAGTGATGGGGAATGAAGGATAAAGCAGGCCGGATTTTGGTCCCCATGATCCCAATCTCCTGATACCACTGCCATAATCTTACGTGGCAAAAGGGGGTTCTCTGGATGTGATCAATCTAATCAAATGTACCCATTAAAACCATCTGTTGGTGGCAGAAAGAGAGATCAGCAATATTGGAGCAGAAGGAGGACTTGTTACAAGTTTTGAAGATTGGAGGGGGTCACAAGCTAAGGAACACAATCGGATATAGGAGTAGAGAGTGGCCTCTTCCTGATAGGAAACAAGGAAACAAGACCTTAGTCTGACAGCCACAAAAAATTAAATTCTACCATCTACGGTCTAAAATGAACCTGAAAGCAGATTCTATTCCAGAGTCTCTAAATAAGATACTAGCTCAGCCAGCACCTAATTTTAGCATTCTGAGACCTAGAACACAGAACTCAGTTCAGTCTTGTGACCTGTAGAACTAAATGGGTGTTGTTTTAAACACCTAAATTTGTGGCAATTCATTGAAGAGCAATAGAAAATTAATACATGAGATGAGAGAGGACAATGTGATAGGTTGAGCACTTGTATTGGGATGGAAACAGAGAATGATATAAACAGGAGGTTCTAGGTATTGACTATGCCAAAGCCTTTGACTGTGTGGATCACAATAAACTGTGGAAAATTCTGAAAGAGATGGGAATACCAGACCACCTGACCTGCCTCTTGAGAAACCTATATGCAGGTCAGGAAGCAACAGTTAGAACTGGATATGGAACAACAAACTGGTTCCAAGAAAAGGAGTACATCAAGGCTGTATATTGTCACCCTGCTTATTTAACTTCTAAGCAGTGTACATTCCTTAGAAACGCTGGGCTGGAATAAGAACAAGCTGGAATCAAGATTGCTTGGATAAATATCAATAACCTCAGATATGCAGATGACACCACCCTTATGGCAGAAAGTGAAGAACTAAAGAACCTCTTGATGAAAGTGAAAGAAGAGAGTGAAAAAGTTGGCCTAAAGCTCAACCATTCAGAAAACGAAGATCATGGCATCTGGTCCCATCACTTCATGGTAAATAGATGGGGAAACAGTGGAAACTAGTGGCTGACTTTATTTTTCTGGGCTCCAAAATCACTGCAAATGGTGATTGCAGCCATGAAATTAAAAGACACTTGCTCCTTGGAAGGAAAGTTATAACCAACCTAAACAGCATAATAAAAAGCAGAGACATTACTTTGCCAACAAAGGTCTGTCTAGTCAAGGCTATGGTTTTTCCAGTAGTTATGTATGGATGTGAGAGTTGGACTATAAAGAAGGCAGAGCAACAGAGAATTGATGCTTTTGAACTGTGGTGTTGGAGAAAACTCTTGCGAGTCCCTTGGACTGCAAGGAGATCCCACCAGTCCATCCTAGAGGAGATCAGTCCTGGTTGTTCATTGGAGGGCCTTATGGTGAAGCTGAAACTCCAATACTTTGGCCACCTGATGCAGAGAACTGACTCATTTGAAAAGACCCTGGCGCTGGGAAAGATTGAGGGCAGGAGGAGAAGGGGACAACAGAGGATGAGATGAGATGGTGGGATGGCATCAATGACTAGTTAGAACTGGATATGGAACAACAAACTGGTTCCAAGAAAAGGAGACATCAAGGCTGTATATTGTCACCCTGCTTATTTAACTTCTAAGCAGTGTACATTCCTTAGAAACGCTGGGCTGGAATAAGAACAAGCTGGAATCAAGATTGCTTGGATAAATATCAATAACCTCAGATATGCAGATGACACCACCCTTATGGCAGAAAGTGAAGAACTAAAGAACCTCTTGATGAAAGTGAAAGAAGAGAGTGAAAAAGTTGGCCTAAAGCTCAACCATTCAGAAAACGAAGATCATGGCATCTGGTCCCATCACTTCATGGTAAATAGATGGGGAAACAGTGGAAACTAGTGGCTGACTTTATTTTTCTGGGCTCCAAAATCACTGCAAATGGTGATTGCAGCCATGAAATTAAAAGACACTTGCTCCTTGGAAGGAAAGTTATAACCAACCTAAACAGCATAATAAAAAGCAGAGACATTACTTTGCCAACAAAGGTCTGTCTAGTCAAGGCTATGGTTTTTCCAGTAGTTATGTATGGATGTGAGAGTTGGACTATAAAGAAGGCAGAGCAACAGAGAATTGATGCTTTTGAACTGTGGTGTTGGAGAAAACTCTTGCGAGTCCCTTGGACTGCAAGGAGATCCCACCAGTCCATCCTAGAGGAGATCAGTCCTGGTTGTTCATTGGAGGGCCTTATGGTGAAGCTGAAACTCCAATACTTTGGCCACCTGATGCAGAGAACTGACTCATTTGAAAAGACCCTGGCGCTGGGAAAGATTGAGGGCAGGAGGAGAAGGGGACAACAGAGGATGAGATGAGATGGTGGGATGGCATCAATGACACAATGGATATGGGTTTGGGTGGACTCTGGGAGTTGGTGATGGACAGGGAGGCATGATGTGCTGTAGTTCACAGGGTCACAAAGAGTTGGACACAACTGAGTGACTGAACTGAGTTGACTGAAATGAAGGGTGGATAAATAATGCTGAAAGAGTGGGCTACCATATACAGTTGTGCATGCTGTGCACCGTACAACTCCATGTGAAACCAATAGCACAGTATATACATTTTATATATATCAGTAACCTCAGATATGCAGATGACACTACCCTTATGGCAGAGAGTGAAGAAGAACTAAAGAACCTCTTGATGAAAGTGAAAGAGGAGAGTGAAAAAAGTTGGCTTAAAACTCAACTTCAGAAAACTAAGATCATGGCATCCAGTCCCATCACTTCATGGCAATAGATGGGGAGGCAGTGGAAACAGTGGCTGACTTTATTTTGGGGAGGCTCCAAAATCACTGCAGATGGTGATTGCAGCAGCCATGAAATAAAAAGATGCTTGCTCCTTGGAAGAAAAGCTATGACCAACCAAGACAGCATATTAAAAAGCAGAGACAGTACTTTGCCAACAAAGGTCCATCTAGTCAAAGCTATGGTTTTACCAGTAGTCATGGATGGATATAAGAGTTGGACTATAAAGACAGCTGAGTGCCAAAGAATTGATGCTTTTGAACTGTGGTGTTGGAGAAGACATTTGAGAGTCCCTTGGACAGCAAGCAGATCCAACCAGTCCCTCCTAAAGGAAATCAGTCCTGAATATTCATTGGAAGGACGAATGATGAAGCTGAAACTCCAACACTTTGGCCACCTGATGTGAAGAACTGACTCATTTGAAAAGACCCTGATGTTGGGAAAGATTGAGGGCAGGAGGAGAAGGGGACAACAGAGGATGACATAGTTGGATGGCATCATCGACTCGATGGACATGGGTTTGGATGGACTCCAGGATTTGGTGATGGACAGGGAGGCCTGGCATGCTGTGGTTCATGGGGTCGCAAAGAGTCGGACACGACTGAGCAACTGAACTGAAGTGATCCTGCTTGAGGACAGTCTTTGGAAAAAAACCTTCTGGCTAATACTGTAATCTTAAAATGTAAATTATGGGAGTGGGCTAGTAAGGTCTTTACAACCTCCAGACATTCTTTTGATTCACTGTAATACCTAATTAAAAGTATATAACTCCATTGCTAACACTAGTTAGGGGGCATTCTTTCTGCCCCTTTCTGATGTCTATGTCAGAAGCTTTCTTATCTCCTTTATACTTTTATAAAACTTTATTACACAAAAGCTCTGAGTGATCAAGCCTTGTCTCTGGCCCCGGATTGAATTCTCCTCCGGACGCCAAGAATCCCACCATCTTTCGTGGTTCAGCAACAAGCTTTCACTCCCAAATGCAATAAAAGTTAATGCAAGCCCAAGGCAAATGACTCAGTAATAATATAATTCTCATTTATTGAATAAGACCAAAAAACCAATATATGCAAACTTTCTAATTCTTACAACAACCTACAATTACATGATAATTACATGGTAATGACTAATTACCTTTATTTTACATATGAGCAGATGGAAGTTTAGAATTCAATGACTTGCTTAAGGTCACACAAATTAGTGGATAATGAAGGTAGAATTTAAAACTGGGTCTTTCTGTTTCTACTCTGCTAAGCTTCCTTCCAAGCAGACAAAATATGGACTAGATGCTTCATGATATCCAAAGTCCAATTATCCAAAAGCCTAGTGCCACCATGCATGGGCATGGCACCCCAGTATACCGAGTGAGTCCTACCCTCCACCTTCATCTGTGTCTGACACTTAGGACCCTTGTCTCTAGGGGTAATCTCTCTATACATGTTACCTCCTCTCCCCAAGGAATAGGACAGTGACTTGGTTCAAATGCATGCCTCCTTAGAAACTACACAAAACTCTGGAGAGGTCTAGTAGGCAGAGACATGCTCTCATTTGCACATCACAGATGGTTATTTCTACTCATAGCTTTGGATACTTTGGCTCTGATACAGAACAGGGCATGCTGGTGCCAAAACTATCTGTGATATTGGGGCTAGAGACTTCTAAAATCCTACACTCTCCCACACCTTCCATACGTGCACACACACTCATGCCCATCTCATGTCAGGAAACAGCACTGGCCTCCTATAGTGCCAAGTTCTGAGCAAGCATGCTTCTCACAGAAATAGTTTGGGAACTGGCCAAGATATCGATGTTCTAGACTACACATACCTAGCATTTTAATGCTAATTGCAGCATTGGAAGAAATATTGGCAGCAAGTTTGGTATTCTGATTTTTCTCATTTCTTCCTTCTTGTATATAAGACCTGGAATTTTCCCATGTGAAATTGCCTCCATGACAAAGGTCCATCTAGTCAAGGCTATGGTTTTTCCAGTAGTCATGTATGGATGTGAGAGTTGGACTGTGAAGAAAGCTGAGTGCTGAAGAATTGATGCTTTTGAACTATGTTGGAGAAGACTCTTGAGAGTTCCTTGGACTGATCCTTGGAGAGATCCTTGGAGTTCCTTGGAGAGATCCAACCAGTCCATTCTAAAGGAGACCAGTACTGGGTGTTCTTTGGAAGGAATGATGCTAAAGCTGAAACTCCAGTACTTTGGCTACCTCATGTGAAGAGTTGACTGATTGGAAAAGACCCTGATGCTGGGAGGGATTGGGGGCAGGAGGAAAAGGGGACAACAGAGGATGAGATGGCTGGATGGCATCACCAACTCAATGGATGTGAGTTTGAGTGAACTCCAGGAGTTGGTGATGGACAGGGAGGACTGGTGTGCTACAGTTCATGGGGTCACAAAGAGTTGGACACGACTGAGTGATTGAACTGAACTGAACTGATGACTACATGTAAACCACAATTATTTCTTTGTTTCAAGCTGAAGGAAAAGAGTATTCAGGAACAAGCTGCTCTTGGTCCTATAAAATAATATTTCCATACTAGTTAATGAACCAATTTATAGGTCAACAAAAATGACTTCTCCTAGGCAAAAGGAATATATGGCACCCAACAAAGAGGCTGATTCAAGAATGTCCCACTCCCCAACACAACCAAATTTAGATAGCATATAAGGAACAGAATCATGAACTGGGAGGAAAAAAGATATTTGAGATCCTCTCCCTCTTTTCATCACTCATACACACACACACACTTGCACACACTCACAATCACTTAGACTGGCTCACAAATATACACACCAACATGCACACAAATGCCAGATTCTAACAACTGCATACTCCTCACACCTGCTTACACTCAACCACAAGAAAGGGAGATAGCATATGTGAAAACAGTGTATGTTCTCATACTGGTTCAAACTCACTCATATGCTACATACCACTCCCACACATATTCATCAGTTAGTCAGTTCAGTCACTCAGTCATGTCCGACTCTGCAATCCCATGGACTGCAACATACCAGGCCTCCCTGCCCAATGCCAACTCCCAGAACTTGCTCAAACTCATGTCAATCAAGTCAGTGGTGCCATCCAACCATCTTATCCCTAGTCATCACCTTCTCCTCCTGCCTTCAATATTTCCCAGCATCAGGGTCTTTTCCAATGACTCAGTTGTTCACAGCAAGTGGCCAAAGTATTAGAGTTTCAGCTTCAGCATCAGTCCTTCCAACCAATATTCAGGGCTGATTTCCTTTACGATGGACAGGTTTGATCTCCTTGTTGTCCAAGGGACTCTCAAGAGTCTTCTGCAACACCGCAGTTCAAAAGCATCAATTCTTTGGTACTCAGCTTTCTTTATAGTCCAACTCTCACATTCATACATGACTACTGGAAAAAACGTAGTTTTGACTAGATGAACCTTTGTCAGTAAAGTAATGTCTGTGCTTTTTAATATGCTGTCTCAGTGTGTCATATCTTTTCTTCCAAGGAGCAAGCATCTTTTTATTTCATGGCTGCAGTCACCATCTGCAGTGATTTTGGAGCCCCAGAAAATAAAGTCTATCACTGATCCATTGTTTTCCCATCTATTTGCCATGAAGTGATGGGACCAGATTCTATGATCTTAGTTTTTTTAACATTGAGTTTTAAGCCAACTTTTTCACTCTCTTCTTTCACTTTCATCAAGAGGGTCTTTAGTTCCTACACATTAATAGAGCATGTTTTATATTTTCTATTAAGTTCAGCATGATTTTTTGGTAACTGCTTTGTCCTCTCTGAATTGATTCTTTCATTGCATCTCTAGAATCTTCCTTGGATGCTTGCACTTACAAGAGACACTTGCAAGAGGCACTGACCTCTTCACCAAACTTTCTGGGGCCAAATTTATAAGGAACAGGTGACAGTCAAGGCTTCAGGTGGGCGGAAAGGAGAAAAGAGAAGAAAAGTTGACCTCCTTCTCCCCCATCCTCTTTTCCAGATAAAAATTCACCATAGACTCAGGTCAGTGAATCGCATTTACTTATCATTTTTGAGTAAAGTCCATTTTTCAAGTGTGTCTGAGCTCTCAGACATTGTGGCCACCAAACAGGTGCTGATAACAGTTGGCAGGGATGAAAGAACAAACTGATCACCTTAATAGAAAAGCTCTTACATGATGATTTTGCAACATGTTTTCAGAGTCTTTAATTTCGATCATAATCATCTGAGCATAAGAAGAGCTAATTTGGAGACAGGCACTACAAATGCCTATGTGTGTATGATCTTATTTCATGATCACACTAATTATTTGATATAGTGGCTCTAAGACTCCTTATCTTAATATGAGGAAACTAAGTTTCAAAAAAGTAATGTAGACGAAGGCAGCTATGGCTTCTTTGTTAATTCTCTTCCCTCTCTACCCAACCTTTCTTGGTCTCATCTACCCAAAAAGAATTGCTATTTTGATTGGTCCATATCCATTAAAGAATGTGAGGGACATTTTTTGTACATAGGGTACCTATCACTTCTTAGAAATGGAAAGCTAGCCATGATTACCTCAAAAGCCAGTCCCAGTGATCTCTTCTGCCTTCCTTAGATGCAGCATCATCTCTGATCCCCTTATCATGGCTGACCAGAGGCCATGATATAACCAGAGTTAGGCTTGAGTTTACTCAGAGGTAGACACCTTCTGTAAGCTATACCATGAGCTCCAAGACATCTTTCCTTGGTATGATTTATGGATCATTTGAGATTTCTCTGCCTGTAATGCAGGAGACCTGAGTTTAATCCCTGGGTCGGGAGATCCCCTGAAGAAGAGAATGGCAACCCGCTCCAGTATTCTGACTTGGAGAATTCCATGGACAGGGGAGCCTGGGGGGTTATAGTCTATGGAATAACAGAAGAGACAGTTACAACTGAGTGAATAAGACTTTTACTTCTCAGTGACACCCCACTGAAAATAATTGCATACCTTGTTTGTCACAGAAGAGGATGACCAACTGTGGTGTTTGAGATGACTCTTGAGAGTCCCTTGGACTGCAAGGAGATCAGCCCTGAATATTCACTGGAAGGACTGATGGTGAAGCTGAAACTTCAATACTTTGGGCACCTGATGCAAAGAACTGAGTCATTGGAAAAGACCCTGATGCTGGGAAAGATTGAAGGGAGGAGGAAAAGGGAGCAACAGAGGATGAGATGGTTGGATGGCATCACTGATGCAATAGACATGAGTTTGAGTAAGCTCTGGGAGTTGGTGATGGACAGGGTAGCCTAGCGTGCTACAGTTCATGGGATCTCAAAAAGTCAGACATGACTGAGAGACTGAACTGAGGATGACCAGATCAAAACCACTTTTTGGCATTCCTGCTTCCCCAACATTAATACGAAGAAAACATATCTCTGAGTCCTCCTTGCTCACTGAGCTCCAGACACCCTCGTCTTCTCTCTGATCTCAAACATTCTTCCACTACAATATGCACTTCAAGAAAATAGGATATTATCTATCTTATTTGCTATTGTATACCGAACATTGAGAATCATACATGAGGCCATCAACTATCAAAGTCATGAATCAAATTAATTTAGTGAATGATCATGTAACTCACTACAGTCACATAGCTACAAAAGGCCAGTGTTAAGATTTAAACTCTGGTTGTTTTTTTTTCCCCCTGACTCCAAAGCCTTCAGAAAAGGTACAATCACAAAACTAATATGTATTCAATATGAATCATTAGCCAGGCCTTCCAAAAGACCTCAGATATGAGGACAAGAACCTGAAACTGAAGAGATATTACAAAAGACAAACAAGTAAACTATTCACCCTTCAATGCAACACATATTTGTTTAGACAAGAGCCTAAGAAAATCTTGACATACAGCTCATTTTTTCTTCATGGTGGCTGTCATCAGAAATGCATTTCAAATTAATCCAAGGAATTAAAAAAAATGATTAGGCTTAGGCTATCCCTTCCTGACTCCCAAACTTTGTGGTTTAATGGGCCTGGATTGGGTATTTGTGTTTGTTTAAAAGCTGTCCAGCCGATTTGAATCCATTGCCAGGCTGGCAAGTAGAATGATTCAGTAGAATGGTCCAGTAGAATGCCACGTGGTAACCTACCATTTTAGAAGAACAAATGAAATGATACTGGAATCAAGAAGACAAAAGGGTTTCACAAAGGAAGTGACATTTGAACTGGTTACTGAAAAAGAGATCAGTGTTAGGTGGAGAGGAGGAGAAAAGTAAAATGGAGATAGAAAGATCAGCTCTAGTAATTAGTTCAGATAGAACACGAGGGATAATATTTACAAGCTTCCTTAGAATCCTAAAGATTAGACCTCAGAGGTCACCTTGAGAAGCACTTATCACACCTAGGAATTGCTGAGGGGCTGTGTTCAAAGCAGATTCAGATTCAGTAGGTCTGGAGTGGAGCCCGAGATTCTCCATTTCTAATGTACTCTCAGGGGATGTAGAGGCTGACAGTCCACACACCATATTTGAGTAGGCACATTTCAGGGGTTCATAGAAGAACTTGCCAAAGTGATTACTAAAGTACAGGCAGACTAGCAGACAACTACTGCCCAAAGGCTCATCAAAGATTTTATCAACCCACCCAAACACCAAGATTCAAGCTCTTACTGTGGGGATGGCTGAGTCCAAACCAATACTTATAGTTGTTTATACGTGTTTGTCAGACCATCCAACAGTGAGCACTTTTCTTAGCTGCTGGTTCTTGAAAGAAAGCTAACTTTATACATCAAATATTTAGGCTTTGGCTGGCTTGCAGGAACCTTTTCCTCCCTTAATTTATTCTTAAAAGGGGCAAGAAAGACAGAAAATAAAAAGCTACTGCTTTGACAGTTGATGACAGCGACCTTTCTTGCACTTCAAAATTATTCCAATTTGAAGGAGTCCAACCCAAAGCATAAGTTCAGAAATGCTCATTTCCTCATCATAGAGCCTACCTGCAAAACCATCTTAATCTGCTGGACATTACAGAGATATCAAAGCCATAAAAAGGGGCAACTTTCAGGCCAACTAATGAGTCTTCCCATTTAAGAAGATAAAGTACAAACAAAAGTCATCCCATTCCACTTATACCTGAAAAAATGTATATATATTCTTAAGTACCATTTTCTTCAAAAAAGTGCAGTTTGTCAACTATCAAATCAAAGTAGACATCCAAGTTTAACCTGGATTGTTGCATTTAATCCTCAGAGCAATCCTAACATAACTGTATAGTATTAACTCTGTTTTAGAGGTGAGGACTGAAAGAAAGCTGGGATTGGAATCTAGATGGTCTGACACAAAGCCTCACATTCTTTCCATTTTACTGAACTGCTTTCCATAAGAACCCATAATGTAATCTCCCTGTTACCAGTCCATACCTGTCAATTTACAGGACATAAGACACTTTTGTCAGGGACTTCGCTGGTGGTCCAGTGGTTAAGAATCCATGCTTCTACCACAGGAGATGCAGGTTTGATCCCTGGTCAGGGAATTAAGATCCAGCATGCTACTCAACAGAGCTCTCCTTCAAAGACATTTCTGTCAAAGCATCCACTCACTTTTGCCTTGAATCAGCTAAGGGTTTGCTTCTTTGTTTCACCTAGTTGATTCTGAGATCCTGGTCTTTGGAGAAATCAGCATAAGATAGTGATTCTCAAGATATGGTTCATGGAAGCCACATCAACATTACCTGGGAACTTGTTAGAAATGCCAATTATGGGGGCTCAAACACAAGCTGGAATCAAGATTGCTGGGATAAATATCAATAACCTCAGATATGCAGATGACACCACCCTTATGGCAGAAAGTGAAGAAGAACTAAAGAGCCTCTTGATGAAAGTGAAAGAAGAGAGTGAAAAAGTGGGCTTAAAGCTCAACATTCAGAAAACTAAGATCACAGCACCTGGTCCCATCACTTCATGGGAAATAAATGGGGAAACAGTAGAAACAGTGGCTGACTATTTTTGTGGGCTCAAAATTCACTGCAGATGGTGATTGAAGCATGAAATTAAAAGACGCTTACTCCTTGGAAGGAAAGTTATGACCAACCTAGACAGCATATTAAAAAGCAGAGACATTACTTTGTCAACAAAGGTCCATCTAGTCAAGGCTATGGTTTTTCCAGCCATCATGTATGGATGTGAGAGTTGGACTATAAAGAAAGCTAAGCACCAAAGAACTGATGCTTTTGAACTGTGGTGTTGGAGAAGACTCTTAAGAGTCCCTTGGACTGCAAGGAGATCCCACCAGTCCATCCCAAAGGAGATCAGTCCTAGGTGTTCATTGGAAGGACTGATGCTGAAGCTGAAACTTCAATACTTTGGCCACCTGATGCGAAGAGCTGACTCATTTGAAAAGACCCTGATGCTGGGAAAGATTGAGGGCAGGAGGAGAAGGGGACGACAGAGGATCAGATGGCTGGATGGCATCACCGACATAATGGGCATGAGTTTGGGTAAACTCCGGGAGTTGGTGATGGACAGGGAGGTTCATGGGGTTGCAAAGAGTTGGACACGACTAAGTGACTGCACTGAACTGAACTGAACCCCAGACCTAGTGCATGGGAACCCCTGAGGAGGGGCCCACAGGGCTGTTCTTTAAGAGATCTCCATATGATTCTGATGCCCATGAAAGTTTGAGAACCATAGCTCCCTACACTGTCACCAGTTCCAAATCTAACTGTAAACAAATCACCCTGGCAGGGAGTGATAGAGGAAAAGGGGTTGATTCCAGGATTTATCTTGATTAAAATCCAATAATGGAACAAAATTACAGATGTATTTTCTCAAAAATAGATCAGCCTTTATCAGACAGCCTCCACTCAATGCAGTTGCTATTTGTCTCACAAAAATCTCACAAAATAGTCTAATCCTCCCCACTCTCAGACCCCCCAGAATCCCTAAAGGCTCATGTATCAACTTTCTTTCCATTTAAATGTAGAGAATAACTTAATGCTTCATGTAATTTATTTAACTAAATACAGACTTTTAATTATCTTCACAGTGCCCTACCCAACCTGTTAAACAGGGAACAAAAGATTCACTGTGGTTTCTGGCATCACATTTCAACTACATGGCTTACTTTTCAAGGACCAACAGCCCTCTTTTTCTAACCTTTTATTTATGTCCTTAACCCAGACTCTTCATTAAAACCATGAATGAGATTGGTCTCACCACTAACCATTGTTAGTCACTGGCATTGCCACTTCTGTGCCCTTGCTGACTATGCTTTCACCTTGGGGAATACCCTATTTTCTCCATCCACCTACCTAAAATCGAATCTGTTTTTCAAGGCCCATCTCAAACCCAATTGCCCCTCTCCCCTCATCAGGCAAATATGACCATGTAGTCAAAAATATATATACTCTGGTTTTGGAGTCAGAAAGACTGGAGTCTCAGTTCTAAGACTAATGTTTACCATCTTTGTGATCACTGGAAAGTTTGTGAACCTCAATGAGCCTCAGTCTCCTCTTCCCTGAAATGGGCACAGGAAGAAACAACTTTACAAGGTTGCTGTGTGGTTTCAAGGAGAAAACATCCCTGATTCAAGGAACCGAATCATCCAGAAACTCTCAGCCCATATCGACCACTAGTGCCACCTGGAAAACCTATTGTGTAACAAAGAGGCCACAAACCCAAAAGCACATATAACTACACTTATAACCTTCTTCCTCTGATAAAAAACGTGAGGGGTAGGGGTCATAATTGGAGTTGAAGATGGAGTTCAGGAGCCTGAAAGTGAAAGAATCTGACACCAAGTTGGGAACTAAGATCTCTGACAAGTGGGATTTCAGAACTTTAGAGCAGCAAAGCACTCTAAAGGAAAAGAGAGGGAGGGAAGCATCATATGAGATCATTTGTTATTAATAATAAATTACCAGAGTCTGTATGCAATTTTAGTTAGAATATAAATTAGAGAGGATTCAAAAATTGTCGCTGTAATCATAAGAATGGCACTCACTTTCATTCTTGTGTGCATTTTTGAGCAGGAAAGAAAAGGCAGGGCTTTAGCTTGCTCTTACCCTGGTTCCATACCCGATGGTTGCCGTCAAAATGGAAGCAGTGCTGAAACAGACAGCATAATGAGACATCCCCAGCTAAGAGGAGAGCTTCCCACAAGAGGTCAGGCTAAGATGCCATGGCGCCACCTGCTCCTGGCACACTATCTCCTCCTCCGCTGACCCAGGCGACACAGAAGAAAGCAAGAGAAGACACGACCTTGGCAAGATGCTGAGCTGGTTCTACCTAAAGCCCCCTTCAAAGAGGATTTGGGTTGTGCTTTAGCATAAAAGCTATAGATTCTATGGTGGGAGGTGGGCAGGACATACCTAGGATGCTGTCAGTTTTCCTGAGGGCTGATGCTCTGAGCAGGCTCTCAGAAGTCAGCCTTTCCCTCTGACCAAAGCAGAGATGGAGCAGAGTTCTACCTTGCAGTCTAACTCCCCAAGCAAGCTATGAGGCTCACTGGGGTACTGACATAGATGGCAGCAGCCCCCCTTAAAATGAGGGAGTGGGACAGATATCGAGGTATTTGCAAATTAGGGCCGAGGACCTGAGACCATCAAAGTAGACCCACAAGAACGTGGCAGGATGATTGAGGACAATGTATTTCTAACTAGTTGTGTGGTCTTGCTCCATCACGGGCTCTGGACTTCCCATCCAGGAGATTCTGCCTCCTGCTATGGGTCCTGATGCATGTTGTTGTAAAATTGATACCCTTGTGCTTCATGCCAATGGAAGTATGGAGAGTAATTAATAATATGCACTAAAAACATCATCTACCAGTTGAAAACCTTGGCTTTGAACCAGATTCTTCTTCTTTGATTCCCTTTAATCAATGTTTTCCTTTTCAGTACTCTATGACCATTAACATTTCTCTATTTTGAGCCCTCTGACCCCTCACCTGAACTTTCGCAAGTGCCTACTAGAGGTATCTTCCTATCTCCAATATCACTACTATTAAGATAAATTATCTCCCTAGAATATTTTTAAGGTATAAGACACTTATTATATGGTACCTTGACTTTTGTTTACATGTTTTCTTAAATATTTTTAAGTGAGCTGTAATGTAAGGCCATTTGGAAACCAGCAAAGAGTTGAACAAAATTATATTGTTCTTTTGAAAAATTGCAAGTGAAACAGTGTTGAATGGGTCAGGTTAGAAGCTTTTCAGATATCATGATTTTAATTTTAGTAACTTTCACATAGATCCATTATATATGTACAGGGGGCTCCCAAGTATGCTTTACCTAAAACTCAAGAGTCAACACATAACTAGTTGTCAAGATCAGATTTTTACTTCTCTTGTCAAGACTCCATGTCAATTCTCTTAAAATTTTCCTTCGAAATTAACCCATCCTCAAAGGATAATCCAAGGTCTGCAACATCAAATATTGGCAGGATACCTCCCCTATGTCAACCCTCATCCTGCATTTGCATATAGTTATAGTATATCAATTTCTAGCAAATACATAACATTATAAAAGAGAAGAGCACATATGTATAAAATAAGTAAGGTAAAAGCCCTGATTTCCAAGAATAAAGAGATTGAAGAAGTTAATGAGAAAAGCAAGATTCAATTCCTTTTCTACTCCATACTATTCTGTGTCCCTCTAATTATTTCCTGCCTCTTCTTCTAATATAAAAGGCAAAAGGAAGTCTGCAAATGGCACTTAGAGCAGCAGACATGCCCTTGTTCTGCTACTCACTGTGTAACCTTGAATGGAGAGCAAACTCTAGACACCTGAGTTTCACCATGTGCAAAATGGGGGAACTGGATCGGATTTAAACTGTGTCTAATATTTAAATTTTATGATTTCATGTATTACAAAAAAGTCAGGTTTCACATCTCTATACACACTTGAAGTGAACACATTCTTTATGCCATCTTTCAAAAAGAAAAAGGAAAGCCCCTTACAAAGAACTGAAGCACATTGGACAGGACAGCATGAATAGGCCTAGGCCAACACCACCACCCTAACATCCAGCTATTTTAGCTTTACATGTAGAAAAATTGTGAAGGGGGAATTCCTTAATAGTCTAGAGGTTAAGATTTTTGTGTTGTCATGGCCAAGGGCCCAGGTATAATCCTGGTTGGAGAATTAAGATCGCACAAACCACACATGGTTTGACTCTCCCATCTCCCCCAAAAATTGTGAAGGCAAATAATAAGTTCACTTTTGAGTTGAAATCTGGTGCATCACATCTCCCCTCTTACTCTTCTAGAAAAATAACAAGGCAAGTACTTCACCATATAACTGCCCTTTGAATACAGAAGGACACCTATATCATCTCTCAATCAGCCTTCCTTTCTCCACACCAAATATTTGCCTTTAAGTCCACCATTCAGCAAGTGGCATAGTTTTCAGGCTCATTAACCAACCACATAACCCTCCTGAGGACACACTACAATCTGGCCATAACTCCTTTAAAATGAGCCTAGCAGAAAACCAAATGCAAAATCTACTAGACAAGCACATAACTTTGTTCGTATCTTGAACTTTTAAAAGACTGATAAAAACTATAGATGTTCTTTGGAGAAAGAAGTTCCTACATGTCTACGTAGATTGATAATCTGCAAATGAGCCATTGTTTCTCAAGGCCTGACATTCATCCGTGGACTTCATGCTAAGAACCCCTACTCTGAATATATCTAGAGCCCAGCAGGGCTACCATTTCTGATGATCTTTAGACTATGCTCAACTTGAACATACAGTGCCATTTTCATCCTCTAAAAGGAAGCCAAGGGATAGAAATAATTAATTTTGAGGTGGGAGTGCTAATAAAATCACTCTAAATGTTTTCAGGTACAGTATTTTTAATGAGACTTGTGGGAATTCAGCTATGAAATAATTTAACCTACCTATCTATATAACTAAATTGAGTTAAGAGACATGTTAGCAAACATTGTGACTACCCTCCAAATGCCACTTCATACTAATGCACCTACTGGTGCCAGGTAATATCTCAGAAGATACATGTTCAACAGCAGGATAATGATTCATTCTTAACATGCGGAGCTGTCAAGCAGGAAAGATACAGTCATGAAATCCAACACACTTCCACCCAAAGAGGTGTTTTCTGATGTTCTAATTTCCACTGAATAGAGCACATACCCCTTGTTGAACATTAAAGTTCAATGAGACATAATCACAAGCTAAATAGCAATCTGCTTGGCATCATTTCTTTTCCTGGATACAATAATATTTGTTCTAGGGCTCTTCATCGGGCACAGAGAAATTGCGGGCTACAGATGCATCATTGTTGATCATCTATTACTAGCTGCTGCTGCTGCTAAGTCACTTCAGTCATGTCCGACTCTGTGCGACCCCATAGACGGCAGCCCACCAGGCTCCCTCGTCCCTGGGATTCTCCAGGCAAGAACACTGGAGTGGGTTGCCATTCCCTTTTCCAATGCATGAAAGTGAAAAGTGAAAGGGAAGTCGTTCAGTCGTGTCTGATTCTTCACGACTCCATGGACTACAGCCTACCACGCTCCTCCGTCCATGAGATTTGCCAGGAAAAATTAGAAGATCAAGACTTGGGAGGAAATTTTTCAATTCTATATGAAAAGCTTGTTTTTGGAACCTGCCCCATATCTCAGTGTGCTGTTACTTTTGAAAGCAAAAAGATCCAATTATTGTCCCATAATAGTCATCACAGGTACCTGGCCTCTTGTTGACTTACTTTCATTGATCTCTAAGTGTTTCAGATTCAATTATTGACCCTAATTCATCATGCCTACCTATACCCATTGCTTTGCCATGCGATTTATATTTCTTCCCCCTACAGGAAGTGCATATTGGGCTTGACCATGTAATTCGCTTTGTCCAATGGATTAAGAGTTGAAGAGAGTTTAAGTTTCAAACTTAACCCTTAAGAGGGGCCTTGTGTTTATTATGCTTCTGCTTGTTCTCCTGCACCTCCACAAAACCCAGGATAAAGTATCCCTGGTTAATGAGCTAGTCCAAGACACACAGAGAAGACTCAGACCCAATCTGCAGCTAAGAGTCACCCAGCTGAGCCCAGCCTAAGTAAGTAAGTAAAGTCACTCAGTCGTGTCCGACTCTTTGTGACCCCATGGACTGCAGCCCACCAGGCTCCTCAGTCCATGAGATTCTCCAAGCAAGAATACTGAGTGGGTTGCCATTTCCTTCTCCATGGGATCTTCCCGACCGAGGGATCGAACCTGGGTCTCCCACATTGGAGGCAGACGCTTTAACCTCTGAGCCACCAGGGAAGTCGAGCCCAGCCTAGGTTGCCTAAACTCAAACCAACCCAGAGACATGTGAGCAAAATTACTGGTACTATTGCATGCCACAAATATTAAGTTATTGTTAGGCATGCAGCAACAGCTGATTCTATACTCAATGTTAAAAAGGTACAACATATTAAAATTGACTTTACAACTTGCCTTTTGTCCCATGAGATATTTACATTACTCATCTATACACACACTTTTGATGGCTAGAGACTGTGTTAGATGTAGGGCATGCCACGGTAAACAAACAATGCTCATGGTTGCATATTGTCTATTGGTTTGAACTTCACAAAACCTCTAACATCTCTGGACGTGATGGGCAAATCCGGTGCGGTATAACAAAATTGGGGAGAAGAATCATTTGATTTCTTTGATAAGCAAGTGATGGGACCCATCATCTCTAAGAGCAATTAATAATTATATCCTAACTGTGAAAAAAATGAAATGTTTCAACATTGCTATGCTTTGCAGATAACTAAGGTTTGCATCTCAAGCTCAGAAAGTTGAACCATATTGGCAAAAAAGAGTACTACTCACAGAACATATTTTAATTTTTCCTCCATGACTGAAGTCCATCATTATCAATTATAATTATTGTGCTGTGCTGTAATATGGCTCCTGGTTTCTCCACGCTGCTCTTTCTCCTCCTTACAAGAAGCCTGTCAACTGTATCTTCTGCTGTCATCCAACCTGCCTCTAACAGTCCTCTTTCCCTACCTATCTTCCCCAGACTGCTGCAGGTCAACCAGTAACCATACTTATGAAGAAGTGTCTATTAAGAAGACGCAGTGTAGTACGTGACCCTCACATGTTAAGCGCATGGTTCTTATGCATGGGATTCATACAGCAAGTCCTGACCTTCACAATTCGTTCTTGCCAACCTCGTGATTCAAGGCTACTATTCTAGAAAAGAGAGGCTACCAGATGCAAGTCTGATCTTGCAGAGGAGTTAATGTACCTTACATTTTATTGTACTTTAAAGATCTTGAAAGTGGTTTTTTCCCTACTTAATAATCACAGTACAGTTCAAAGAGCCAGATGAAAAGAACTAAATGGATTCCTACTCTGGTGTGCAAATAGAGAGCTTGCATTGCTCTCCAAACTCTTAGTAAGATTACAGAAAGTCAACAGTTGGAGGCCCTAAAACCTCAAGCACCATGCAGCTATAAGCAGTTTGTGTAAAAAATAAGTGCCGGGAATGAAGTATGATGATAAGTATTCAGTTAGGCCAGCTCAGACATGAAATATAATATGGGCAGAGTAACACTCTGGAGTAGAAAGACAGGCTGGCTTAAATCTCTGCATGCACTTAGATTTCAAATTTGTGCATCAGTTGTATAAAATTTTATTTCAGCAAAATCGGACCACATGATCCTAATACTTTGACCTTTAAAATGAAATAGATGTCTTTCTATTTATTTCTCAGCATCAAATTATCATTGGTTCAGAAAGCTCAATTAATCTGAAATAAAGGATTCCTTCATCTCTGAGTGCAAACAGCCAATGTTCCCATCAGTTTTTCTGGTCACATCTAACACAGCGTCTGGGACCTAACAGGCACCCAATAAATGCTTGATGAATCAATGAATTTGTAAATTCATCAGATTTGTAAATCATTTGCCTCATTTCTTCCAGTTACAGCTATTTAGGAATCAACAACAACAACAAAAAGAACTAGATTAAATAAACCACTACCCTATCATTTACTGACCTCTTTGTACTACTCACGAATTCCATTATTAACTGCCTTCTGTGTAGGCACTGTCCAACAATAGCATGGAGCGAAGAAGGCAGACATGGAAGAGAAAGCAAGTGGGGAAGGCAGCAATTACCCTGAAGTAGAACTAATTGTTCCAAATCCATTGCCTTAGGCTTCAGTTCACATAATCACTGTTTCTGTGCTCCCTCTGACTGTACACACGTGTGAGTACCACTGATGGAATGCAATAAGTGTCAAACTCTTTTTGCTTCTCTCCATAGGCAGTCTATGCACATAGCTGGAAAATGGGTTCAGATGTCGTGACAGAAGCATGTTCCAGCTGTGGCCTCCATTGGTCATATGTGGGATGGTGTAGAAACAGTTCTGAGAGAAGGTCTCAGCTAGGGCTGGGGAAAAGGGTCTCAGCTATCTGTGATCGTCATCTCTGACTTTGTTTATATATTTATGACATGAAAGCATGAAGTAGTTTGGACTTTTTGTTGATATTCCCCATCCTGTACCTACAGAGCTCTGAGCAACTTAGTTACAACAGGAAGATATTTGCATGTACCATGCATATTTAAATTCAGCAATCCTAAAGGCAGAGTTCTTCAACAGCTGTCTAAACATCAGTCAGCCTAAATTCAGTTATTCCCTAAGATCTCAAAACTGTCTATTTCCTATTTGGGGGTTAATTATTATTAGTTAAAGGGATAATTTCATGAATTCCTTCAGAATGTTTTTCTTCATTTTTACCTTGAGGGGAGAAAAAGGTATAGTGGGGCAAAAGTAAAAAGTTGGTCCCCAAACTCATCTTTACCAACAAAGGAAAAAGTATTAAGAGTTGAATGTGTATCCTTTCAGTCATTTTCAATAAACACACTAATCCCCAGATAGACATGCACATGTATGTGCACACATTTGCAGAGATACCCACCCTATATAACCATTCATATTCTATTTTCTCACTTTCTATGATCCTGGAACACATGTAGTTTTGTAATCCTATTTTCCATTCAGTTTCTTCCAACATTTTTTGGGGGGCCACACCACACAGCATTCAGAATCTTAGTTCTCCAGTTCCCCGACCAGGGGATCAAACCCATGTCCCTAGCATTGGCAACATGCAGTCCTAACCACTCTACCGACAGGAAGTCCTTTCTTCCAATATTTTAAAGATAAATCTTCATACAGGTGTAAATCACAGTGGCCAACACAGAAATCAGTGATCATTCCTGTTGG
>SJXQ01004530.1:89891-103083 GCA_006408695.1 Aepyceros melampus | reverse complement strand
CTGTTGGGGAACAAATGTGTATGATGTGTTTATGTCTCAACTCTCAGACTCACACAGGACAGAGGTGAAAGAGTTTAATCAATCACCTATGGGCTTCTTATTGATAAGCCTTGAGGGGGCTCTTACAAAACTAAAACCGCATCACCAAAGAGATGAGTTAAAATATTAATAGTATTGATGGTGTCATTGACGTTTAGTTGCTCAGCTGCGTCCGACTCTTTGAGACCCCACGGACTGTAGTGTGCCAGGCTCCTCTCTCCATGGAATTTTCCAAGCAAAGATTACTGGAATGGGTTGCCATTTCTTCCTCCAGGGAAATCTTCCTAGCCCAGGGATCAAACCCATGTCTCCATGTCTACTTAAGATTGCAGGCGAATTTGTTACCGCTGATTAGAAACAATGAAATCAGAAACACTGATTTCTTCACTCAAAAAATATATGCATGCCTATCACATACTAGGCATTGTGCTAAAAATGATTGATAAAAGGATAAGACAAAGTCCAATTACTAATCTAATTTATAAAATGTATTAAAGTGAAGCTTTCATTTAATCACCGTCCCTTTATCACTAACAGAAGAGTAATATCTAAAGGCAAAGTTTCAGTTCCAAATTTCATGTAAAACTGAGGGACAGTCTGCAAATACCTGACTACTACTCTTCAAAAATGTCATAGTCATGAATAAAACCAGAAATCTAAGAAATTACCACACATCAAAGGAGACTAAGGAGCATGACAACTCAATATGATGCAGTCTTCTGAACTACATCCTGGAAGGGAAAGAGGACATTACTGGAAAAACCTGAAGGGATTCAAGAAAAGTCTGGAATTTAGATAGTATTGAACCAATGTTTTAACAAATGTCTATTGGAGAAGCTGAGTAGAGGATATCGAAAAAATTTCAGTATCAATCTTACAATTTTCTGTAGCATTAGAGTTATACCAAATAAAAGCTCAGAGAACGAACATCCCGCATGCTATGTGGCAGAGCCAAAAAAATAATATCATTGAAAATCAGGTCAATATCAGTAAAGATGAGGAAAAGAAATAGAAGAGCAATTTGGTATTTACATATTCCTCTGTGCCAGACACTATGGTACATAATTTCTTTGTGCAATCACAATAAAACCTCCAAAACAACCCCAAACATATATCCTGTTGTTATCTCTCTTTCACTGTGGAGTAAAGTATAGATCAGAGAAGTGAAGGAACTTGTCTAAGAACACAGAGGTAGGAAGTAGCAGAGACAGTGTTGGAAGTCTGACATCAAGACAAAACCACAGTAAGTTCTACCACCCCACTTAAGAACTTGGTTTATATTCATGAGGCTCCAAGCTATTTGACTTTCTGCTCATAACGACGCTGAAACAAAAGCTATCTTTAGGAAAGCTTTTGTATTTACTAAGTCTCATTTCTAATGTCCAAGACGTATTGCAGCAGCTAAGGCTGGTTTTGGTTTTGTTTTCTTTTGTACGGCTGTTTCTCTTAACTGTCAGCTACCTCTGTCATTTTTCATTTGTCTATTCAATCTATAAAGCACTTATTCCATTGAATGGAACCCATCCTCTAGTTTCATCAGATGATCCACGCTCCCTGTCATGCTTTGCACTTGCAGTGCTGGAGTAGTAGCACTTGGAGTTCATTTCTATAGGACCTGAGGTAGGTTTTGCAAAGTTTCTTGCATTCTATCTATGCATGAGTATCTCAAGGACTCATTTCTCTCATTGGTGATCTATTCTAAGGATAGGTTTTAGACTTCATAGTTATCTTATGAATCTCCCCTGTGGTCACTGGGTCAGTGGCTTCATTGGAGATACCAATTCAGCACAGTTCTCCACCTGAGCCCCACAGAACAGTTGTAACCCATCTGCCTCAATGGTTTCAACAGGAAAGGATGATCTTCTGGGAAAAAGACCTTAAGGAATCTTATCCTTGGAACTGCAGATGCCAGTCTCCAAGGTCTTTCACTGTTTCACTTTTGAAATTGTTCCCTTTATCCACCAGCTGCAGGTAACAGAATAAAATGCCACCTTACGATGTAGAAATTGCAACTCAGAATCTAACTACTGAGTTTCCAAATTAAAGTAGCTGATTTCTAATAATAAAGGCCCCTTTCAGCATTTCAAAGCTGCTAAGTGACTATATCCTTTCCTCACTCAATAAAGAAAGTCTGTAAGTATACAGAGAGGCAAGGGAACAGCTGTGACCCAACTAAGGAAAGGAACACCTTTCCAGATGCTGGAGATTTTTATGAGAAAGGAAGTACAATAAGGTACTCAGCCAGTTGACACTTTCCTCTTTCAAGCATTTGGCAGGTTAATTTCACCACTAAGTTTCAAAGATATATTTGAAGTCAAATGCTTGACTCACTGTGTAAGCTAGAACAAGTATTTTCTTTTTGGACGCCAGTTTCCAGGATCTATAAAGTGAGAGAGTTGGATTAAAGGTCTCTAAGGGACCAGCCACTCTGACTTTATAATAGTTCAACAATTGTGTACACAGATCTAAAGTGCAGTTCAAATGAAGGCCAACACCCGAACAATGGTGCCGATCTTGTTCTGCTAGCCTAATGAGCGTGCGAAAACACTAATGAGCATGCAAAATAGTCTGAAGGAAAATAATTTGCCACACCAATAATTCAGTTGGAATAGTTTATTCCCTGTTGTTTGAATTCCTTCCCTGTTTCCCATTTCCATGCCCTCGTCTTTGACATGACGCAATCTAGGTAGATCTCCTCCCCTTCCCCTGAAAATGTTAGTTGCTCAGTCATGCTGGACTCTTTGCAACTCCAGGGACTTCAACCCACCAGGGTTCTCTGTCCATGGGATTTCCCAGGCAAGAATAGTGGAGTAGGTGGCCATTTCCTTCTCCAACCCTTCCTCTACCCAAAACCAATACCTCCTTCAAAGCATAACCCACTATTTGGCTAATATTGGAGGTTTTACTGATTCCTGCAAATGAGTGATCTCTTCTGCCTTTGAACTCTAACAGTGAGCCCTCTGTGAAAAACTGGTAATTCTTTTGTTTAATTGTCTGTTCAAAATGTGTTCTATGTTTTGGTTCTCTCTTTTAAAAAGGCCTTTCTGGTCGTAACTCAAAGCATCTCTAAGAAATACAAGCATTCTAATTAAATATCAAGTCCCTTCACATTTGTTAAAAAAAAGAAGGACGCAAAGGTTTGTTTTATTCTACCCCTTTAAAAAAATGCTAAAAATAGGTTTAACTCCAAAGAAATCTCAGCTCTGACTATAGAAATTTCAAAAACAGGGCTTGGGAGTGATCTTAAGTAAAAGGACCCTGATGCTTCCTGGCCTGTTTTTTTCCATTATTACTATTAATAGTACTGATGTGAGTGTATTAGTACCATTAGAAACTGTTGTGGTTATTAAAGACATATAACTAGATTTTCTACTGCAGAAATTAGGGTTTCAGAAAAGGCTTTGCGTGCATACTCAGTCTCATCTGAGTCTCTTGCGACCCCATGGACTGTAGCCTACCAGGCTCCTATGTTCTTGGGATTTTCCAGGCAAGAATACTGGAGCAGGGTGCCATTTCCAGACCTAGGGATGGAACCCACGTCTCCTCCATTTCCTGCATTGTCAGGCATGTTCTTTACCACTGAGCATCTGGGAAGCCCAGAAAAGGCTTTAGGTAAGGGCATAGACCATTTGACCTGTGAGGGAAATCTAGCACTATAAGGAAATGTTTTCTATCATCAACTCAGGAAAAAACAGCAAACGAGCTTTTGCTGGAGTAAGATAAAGAATAAATACAAACCAAATGTTCAGTAATCCACTGCAAGGGTTTAGATCTTTTCCAAACAGTGATTTAGAAAAGCACATCAATTGTGTTAACTGTGTTAACTACTCTTAAAGGTACAATCAAGTAGCTCAGATCAAATATTCAACCAATATTTATTGAGCAATATCATGGGTGAGGCATTGGCTAGATGTTATAGGGACCGCAAGAGAAACTGACTTGCCCAGTGAGCCTGTGCTTCAACCTGGGGAGCGTCTGTTGCAAAGAAGGGTAAGAGGAAGAAATGGAGGGATTTCCAGGACAAACACTTAGGAATCCTTGACTTCCTCTCATTCATCACAGAATATTTTTCTTTCTTCTTTTTTTTAAACACATCTTTGTCTCCTTTTCCTAAAGTTCTCCCTGGCTACCTTTCTATGCCCTCTACACTGTCCTACACACAACTGTCAGCAGGATCGCTATACACCCTATGATTCAGCCACACCAAATTATTTGTGTCAGAATCACATATCTCTGGACATTCTCAGGCTGTTCCCTCTGTACATGATTACCCCTCTAAGACTTGGACAAAAATCACCTCCTCGGTAAAATGTGTCCTGACACTTGAGGGCAAAAAACAGTCCCTTCTCTGAGATCGCACAGCGCCCAGCAGTAACTACATTAGCACTTAGCAAAGTGTGTGGGAATTATTTGTTTACATTCCGTCTCCCTCTTCAGACAACAGTGTGAGACAGGTTTCAGTTGCAGGAAACAGAAACCACACTAACATTTTAACCAGACAGTGATATAACACAAGGGGTTGCATACATAAAAGATCATTGGACATGATGGAGGAGAGGGTTCTGTCTGGCTGAGCCTCCACGAATGAATTCCAGACACACACACCGGCTGACCCGAGCCTCTCAGAGAAACTGCCACAGTCAGGAAAAAGGAGAATGAAGAGACCACCACTGAGAGACAGAACACATGTCTACACTTCTAATCCAGACAGGAGGCATAGCCAATGTCATAATGAAGACTCCCAAACAGCTACTGACTAAAGCCCAGAAGCCTGCCTCAGAACTGACCATTCTCTTCACTGTGGGGCCTGAGAAAAGCAACAAATAACAGAATGACCCTAGCTACAGGAAGCTCTGGGAGATACAGATTTTTAACTTTCAAAACTTGGAAATACAGAAAAGCAGACCATGAGGAAGTTGGAGTGGATAGTGAGTAGCATCTACCATGAGTACCATGTATTTAGTACTGAAAATAGCACTACCTAAGTGAATGCAGCTATGCAATATCCAATTATGAAGGTTGTTGGGATTTTTTTAAGCTGCCCCGTTTCCTGCTTTTTCTTTTTTTCTGATTGCAAAACTTACTCATTTTTGAAGAATGTCCACCTTAGCATTATTGATAAAGGGGGGAATCTGGAATAACCTAAATATAAAACTAGAGGAGATTCATTACATGAATTATGACAGAATGTTACACAGTCAGTGAGACAATGATGTAGAACTCTCTGAACAGGAAAGATACCCATGATCTATGTGGAACAGAAGATTACAGTCTAACTCACACCATAAACAATTGCAGGTAAGTAACACTCGGAAAATTTCCAAAATAAGGCAATAAATAAGCACAAACCATACTGGAAACTGCTAAATCTGACTCCATTAAAAGGTAAAATTTCATATAAAATGATGTAACCAAAAAACCATCAATGCCCGTCATCACAGGATTAGTATAAAGATTACACAAAGAAATAACAATGATGAACAAAGCTGGAGGTATGACACTCCCTCGCTGCAGTACACAGCTTTAGTACTCAAAACAATATGGCATTTGCACAAACACAGACACATAGATCAGTGGAACAGAGAACTCAGAAATAAACCCACACACCTATGATCAGTTAATCTATGAAAAGGAAGAAAGAACATACAATGGAGAAAACTCAGTCTCTTCAATAAATGGTACTAGGAAAACTGGACAGCTAATCAGCTGGACTTATCCCTCACATCATGCACAAAAATGCACAGCTCGAAGCTGATTAAAGACTTAAATATAAGACAGGAGACCATGGAAGAAAATATGGGCAATATGCTCTTTGACATTCCCTGGTGGCTCAGAGGTTAAAGCATCTGCCTGCAATGCGGGAGACTTGGGTTCGATCCCTGGGTCGGGAAGATCCCCTGAAGAAAGAAATGGCAACCCACTCCAGTATTCTTGGCTGGAGAATTCCATGGGCGGAGGAGCCGGGTGGGCTACAGTCCACAGGGTTGCAAAGAGTCGGACACGACTGAGCGACTTCACTTTCACTTTCAAGCAATATTTTGGGGGATATATTTCCTTGGGCAAGAGTAACTAAAGCAAAGCAAACAAATAGTACTACATGAAACTAAAAAGCTTTTGCACAGCAAAATAAACCATCAACAAAATGAAAAGGTAACCTACTGTATGGGTGAAAGTATTTCCAAATGATATATCTGATAAGAGGGGTAATATCCTCACAATTTATAAAGAACTTATACAACTATTTTAAAAAAATCAGATTTTAAAATGATTAGACATTTAGAGGACCTGGTTAGATATTTTTCCAAAGATGGCATATAGATAATCAACAGGCACAAGAAAAGATGCACGTCACTCATCAGGGATATGCAAATCAAAACCATAATGAGCTCTCACCTTGCACATGTTAGAAAGGCAAGTATCAAAAAGACGAGAAAGGACAAGTATTGGTGAGGATGAGGAAAAAAGGGAACTCTTGTGTTCTGTTGGTTGGAATATAAATTGGTGCAGCTGATAAAGAAAACAGTATGGAAGTTTCTCAAAAAACAGAACAATGATTCAACATTCCCACTACTGGATATTTATGAAAAGAAAAGAAAGATATTAATTCAAGAAAATATGTGTACCTCAATGTTCTTTGCAGCCTTATTTACATAGATAAGAATATGAAACCAAAGTAAGTGGCAATCAATAGATAGGGAAAATGTGGGAAAATACATCTATATATACACACTACATTTCATACTTATATTCACAATGGAATATCATTTAACTATAAAAGGAATGATATCTTACCATCTGCAACATGGATAGACCTAGGGGTTATTATGCTAAGTGATGTAAGTCAGATAAACACAAATAACATATGATTTCAATTATGTGTAGAATCTAAAAAAACAAATGAACAAACATAGCAAAGCAAAAACAGCCTCAGATACAGAGAATGAACAGGTGGTTGCCAGAGGGGAGGAGACATGGGAAGAGGTACACAATAGGGAAAGAGGATTAAGAAGTACAAACTTACAAAGATAAATAAGTCATGGGGGTGTAATGTACACTGTAGGAAATATAGTCAATAATACTGTAATAACTTTTTATGGTGACACATGATAATTAGACTTACACTGATCACTTCACAATGCCTAAAAATGTATCAAATCATTATATGGTTGACCTGAAACTAATATTTCATTTAGTCACTCAGTCACGTCCAACTCTTTTGCCACCCTATGGACTGTAGTGACTGAGCATGAGAGTGGCCTACAGCTTGCCAGGCTCCTCTGTCCATGGAATTTTCCAGGCAAGAATACTGGAGTGGGTTGCCATTCCCTTCTCCAGACGATCTTCCTGACCCAGGGACTGAATCCACATCTCTTGTGTCTCCTGCATTGGCAGGCAGATTCTTTACTGCTGAGCCACCTGGGAATTATCTTGCTTTTACCTGCTGGAGATATAAGCAGCCAATAGAAGAAAGATTTCTATTGAAGAAAGTGTTACTGTGTTCCAAAAAATATATATATTGAACCCAATAATATTCTAATGTTGAAGATGGTTTTCCTAGAATAATTGTGAAGAAACTTCTGCTTATTTCTCCAACCATATGTGTTTCCCTACTTATTTAAAGAATATTTACTTCTCTTGAGCATAAACATTTGATGTTTTTCTGAGGAACAACTTTGATTAGAGTTTTTGTCATAGGAAATACACAAATGTATATACATACAAGCAAAAAATTGTAGTTTCAGCAGAGGAATTTTCCTGTGATCCAGTGGACTAATGTGAAACTAATTGCCAACTGTTGGTAAAAATTTAGAGCCACATGGAAACACAGACCCTGGAGAAAGACCATCATTTTCACAATCACAGTGCAGAGTGCTTTGGCTCTATCTCTAAAGTTGCCTTTTTCATACTGTTCATGGGATTTTCATTGCAAGGAGATAAAAGCACCTTCTCAAGTGAACAATGCAAAGAAATAGAGGAAAATAATAGAATGGGAAAGACTAGAGATCTCTTCAAGAAAATTAGAGATATCAAAGGAATATTTCATGCAAAGACGGGAGAGAAATGGTAAGGACCTAACAGAAGCAAAAGATATTAAGAAGAGGTAGCAACAACACACAGAAGAACTATTTAAAAAAAAAAAAAAGGTCTTAATGACCCATATAACCACGATAATGTGGTCACTCACCTAGAGCCAGACATCCTAAAATGTGAGTTAAGTGGTCCTTAGGAAGCATTACTACAAACAAAGCATAATGGACATAATGGAATTATAGCTGAGCTATTTAAAATCCTAAAAGATGATGCTGTTAAAATGCTGCGCTCAATATGTCAGCAAATTTGGAAAACTCAGCAGTGGCCACAGGACTAGAAAAGGTCAGTTTTCATTCCAATACCAAGGAAAAGCAATGCTAAAGAATGTTCAAACTACTAGACAGTTGCACTCATTTCACATGCTAGCAAGGTAATGTTCAAAAGCCTTCAATAACACTCTTCCTTGAAAAAATGTGCTCAGTAGGTTGTGCTTTTTGGATTATAAAATGCAAATTCACAAACATGCTTCCCCATTTCCCTCTTAAGGAGGTGGCACAGTTAATCCTGATGTGATGTAATCTTCACAGTGATAATGGCTAAACTGCTATACACAGGCCAAAAAGGAAAAGGAAAAGTCTTTCTTTTGAATTGGGATATACTGTCCTTTAGGGCCTTCAAGTATTTAGGTCCTGCAATACTTGAATTATTCAAGATTGAATTCATCTTTCTGTGTTCTTATTAGGTACCCTGTAAAAATGAGGGCAAAGTATATTTTTATAAAAACTTAATAGCAATAATAATAATGATAGACATGTATTGAACATTTACTGTATCCCAGACATTCTTTTAAGCACTGTAAACGTAAGACATTTAATTCTCAAAGTATTATTTTTATTCATTTTACTAATGACAGAACTGAATCTCAGAGAGGTTAAGGAAATTTCCCAAGTTCACAAGCCAGGAAAGTAATCATAAATCCAGGGCTTGACCAGAAAGTCTAGCAGCAGAGTTCAAACTCTTCTATGCTACCGCTATGTAAGATACTGAGGACTTAATTCTTCAAATTTTGAATAGATTACAATGAGACCAAATCAAACATGCAGACCAAACCCAGATAATATTGAATTAATTATATTCAAACAGTTCTATTCAGACTTTTTTTCGGGTTCAATATTCTTTCTCCTAATGATACAGCTTCTGTCCATCTAAGGAAGAACATTTTAAAACATACTTTATGCTGCCGAAAGACTGACTCATATGTGTTTGTCCAAGTCTATTTTTATGATGAAGTCCTTGATAACTATTCATTTCACATCTTCTCATTTGTTGGTAGTACATTTTATCAAGACATTAAAGCAACTTCGTACAACCTATATTTCAACAAATCATTAACATAACTTAAGTATACAAACTCAATGATTTAGAAGAAACATGAGAGTAGGATTCTAGCCTTTGTGTATATAACATAAGTTCCATATGTATTTTTTTTTAATCTGGAAATAAATTCCTTCAGATTCTTTAGATTTTATCTTGCCCATGCTGTGTGGCATGCAGGATTTTAGTTCCCAACCAAGGATTGAACCCATTCCCCTGAATTGGGAAAGTTGGAGTTATAACCACTGGATCACCAGGAAAATTCCAATATCCATATTTTTTTAACTAAAATTTAAGGACTCTACAAATACATGCAAACAGAAATGGGAACATCGTTTTGAATTGGGCAATGGTTTAGACTTAAAGCTATTTGACTTCGTTCACCTAATTAACATTTATTCATAATCTTTGACATCTTTACATTGTGATGGAGAGCAAGAATTAAAAAATAAATATTGGTCCTATTATTACTAATGTATTACATATGATACTGTCAAGTTTCAAAAACAGTGTTATGTAATATGATTCTTTGTCTTTTTAAGATTAAGAATGAATAGAATGAAGATAGTCCTAGCTAGAGACATGGTAAAATCATAAATTGGCTTATAATAAAATGGACACTTACAAAAACTTGAAAAAAAAAAAAAGCCTTCAAGCTAGGCTTCAACAGTATCCAAACTGAGAATGTCCAGATGCACAAGCTGGTTTTAGAAAAGGCAGAGGAAGCGAAGCAAAGCCAAGTGAGCTCGCTCAGCCATGTCTGAATCTTTGTGACCCCATGGACTGTAGCCCATCAGGCTTCTCCATCCCTGCGATTCTCCAGGCAAAAAAACTGGAGTGGGTTGCCATTTCCTCTTCCAGGGGAACTTCCCGACCCAGGGATGGAACCTGGGTCCCCCGCATTAAAAGCAGGCGCTTTACCCTCTGAGCCACAGGGGGAGCATAAGGCAGAGGAACCAGAGATCAAATTGCCAACATTTGTTGGATCACAGAAAAAGCAAGGGAATTTCAGAAAAACATCTACTTCTGCTATGACAAACCTAAAAAAGCTATGACAAACCTAGACAGCATATTAGAAAGCAGAGACATTTTACTGACAATGGTCCGTATCATCCAAGCTATGGTTTTTCCAGTACTCGTGTACAGATGTGAGAGTTGGACCATAAATAAGGCTGAGCACTGATCAGTTAGTTCTGTTCTTGCCAGCATTCCATAATTATTAAAATACCCACTTGAATAAGCAAAAATTAAGTAGACTTCACAAATTATCTTTCAGAATGAATCCACTGGAGTTGGTCTCAATAAATTAGCAAAGGTCCTTTGGGCTCTTATGTGCTCTAGTATAACAAGTCACTGTTTAAGAGATGTTTTTGTGCCCTTGGTTCACAGGTTGAAAGCTAACGGTTGTCATTGTGTGGCCCTGGTATATATCATGAGCTGGAGGTCTCCATCTGGGACGTTGAGCATGCTTTGCAAACCTCTCAACTACTTGCACAGAAAGGTGACATTATGAAATACAGTTTTATGGTGTAATCATCCAGAAACTCATCAATGCCCACGGGCACCTAGAGAATTTATTGATGTGGAATTCATAATCTTCCACCTTAAAATATGTCATTTGTTGGCTCCAAATTCAGTAGTTCTGTCATTCATTCCCTGTTGCTGCTAAGTCACTTCGGTTGTGTCCGACTCTGTGTGACCCCATAGACGGCAGCCCACCAGGCTCCCGCAGAGGATGCTATTTTAAAAGGCTATGGATGCCTCTCTGTGAAACAATGTGGTAAATATAAATTAAAAGCTTTCAAACTGCTACTTTATCACTCAGTTGTTATTGTTTTTCATAACACATACCCTTAGGTTATTTAAACCATTGCACTGTCTTAAGCAAGGTGGCACCCCACTCCAGTACTCTTGCCTGGAAAATCCCATGGATGGAGGAGCCTGGTGGGCTGCAGTCCATGGGGTCACTAAGAGTCAGATACGACTGAGCAACTTCACTTTTACTTCTCACTTTCATGCATTGGAGAAGGAAATGGCAACCCACTCCAGTGTTCTTCCCTGGAGAATCCCAGGGACGGGGGAGCCTAGTGGGCTGCCGTCTATGGGTTCGCACAGAGTCAGACATGACTGAAGTGACTTAGCAGCAGCAGCAAGCAGGGTACAAACAAACTTTGCCTTTTTAGATTGTAATATAAAAAGTAATCAAAACATCAAGACAGTTGGAGATCTTATTTTCAATGGATAAACCTCCAGTTCCCATGGAATGCTAAATGAGACACTAGTCATCACTTGGCCTTTGTTATACCAACCTCCCCACTAGCCCTCCCTCACCATCCAACTGCTTTTGATCTATCACTTGTCAGAATACTGATATTTCTCTCTTGTTTGGCATCCTGGATAATAGAAAAAGCAAGGGAAGTCAAGCCACTTAACCCTACCAATTTCTCCAGTGAATCTATAAGAGAAAGGATTGTGTCGTCTTCATCCTTGCAACTCCTATTGATGCCTAGAACAGTGCCTGCGGCACATATGAGGAAACAAGAAAGCCTTGTTGAACTGAAGTGCAAATACCCAGGAATGAAATTTCCAATTAAATCTTGTGCCTTATGGATCATGATGAATGTTGAGTTAAGGAGCAAGATTGACAAGGTATACATGAGTGAATGAGCTAGATCACACCAATTAATGATTTAAAATAATACACTATTTCTATAGAATGGACATTTATGTCACCCTAAAATTCATATGTTGATATCTAATCCAATGGTGTTAGTACAAAAGGTCTTTCATAGGTGATTAGGCCATGAGGGTGGAGCCCTTCTATATGAGATTAGTGCCCTTATAATGGAGGGGCCAGAGAGATCCCTCTCCCCTTCCACAATGTGAGGACACAGCAAGAATACAGCTGTCTATGAACCAAGAAGCCAGCACTCACTGACACTAACACTGCTACTGCCTTGATGTGAGACTTCTCAGCCTCCAGAACTATGAGAAATACATTTCCGTTGTTTAAGCCATATAGTCTATTGCACTTTTGTTATAGCAGCCCAAATGGACATCTACCATGTAAACTATGTGCTTCTCATTCAAAATAACATGCTGGGTTATTTCTAGATCTCAATTCAAAGGAATGTGAAACCTTCATTGAGTAAATATACCTCTCTTCTAAATCACCAATGGCAAAAAAGAGCACATTCTCAGGAGTGCATATTAGGTTGTCATAGTTACTGGTCTTGTCAACTTTAAAACAGAATGCAGCTTACCTGTAAATATAAACTCTAATTCACAGCCCTTCAGTTCAGTTCAGTCAGTTCAGTCGCTCAGTTGTGTCCGACTCTTTGCGACCCCATGAATCGCAGCACGCCAGGCCTCCCTGTCCATCACCAACTCCCGGAGTTCACTCAGACTCACATCCATTGAGTCCGTGATGCCATCCAGCCATCTCATCCTCGGTCGTCCCCTTCTCCTCCTGCCCCCAATCCCTCCCAGCATCAGGGTCTTTTCCAATGAGTCGACTCTTCCCATAACGTGGCCAAAGTACTGGAGCTTCAGTTTTAGCAGCATTCCTTCCAAAGAACACCCAGGGTTGATCTCCTTCAGAATGGACTGGTTGGATCTCCTTGCAATCCAAGGGACTCTCAAGAGTATTCTCCAACACCACAGTTCAAAAGCATCAATTTTTCTGCACTCAGCCTTCTTCACAGTCCAACTCTCACATCCATACATGACCACAGGAAAAACCATAGCC
>SJXQ01004530.1:75775-89578 GCA_006408695.1 Aepyceros melampus | reverse complement strand
TATTTCCCATGAAGTGATGGGGCCAGATGCCATGATCTTCATTTTCTGAATGTTGAGCTTTAAGCCAACTTTTTCACTCTCCTCTTTCACGTTCAACAAGAGGCTTTTAGCTCCTCTTCACTTTCTGCCATAAGGGTGGTGTCATCTGTATATCTGAGGTTATTGATATTTCTCCCAGCAATGTTGATTCCAGCTTGTGTTTCTTCCAGTCCAGCGTTTCTCATGATGTACTCTGCATAGAAGTTAAATAAGCAGGGTGACAATATACAGCCTTGACTACTCCTTTTCCTATTTGGAACCAGTCTGTTGTTCCATGTCCAGTTCTAACTATTGCTTCCTGACCTGCATACAGATTTCACAGCCCTAACCTTCCTGAATTGTCACTGTTGGCATAGAAAGCACCCTGGGCCCCTCTGTCACCTCGGTTTAGTTGCCAACTGCAATCAACATTAGTAAATTCCTAGGAGAGGAATAACCAAAGCATTGGGTAGCATAAAAATCTTGAGAGCTTTGTCCACTCCTCTATCTATAGTGATTATTACTTACTTGCTTACAATAGGAAAAAAAATACCTGTTGAATGTCCTCATGCTAGTGGCTCAGTTGTGTCTGACTGCGACCCCTTGGACTAGAGCTCATGAAGCTCCTCTGTCCATGGAATTTCCCAGGCAAGAATACTGGCATGGGTTGCCATTCCCTTCTCTAGGGGGTCTTCCCTACTAAGGGACTGAACCTGTGTCTCCTGAATTGCAGGCAGATTCTTTACCATCTGAGCTACCAGGGAAGTTCCTGAATGTCCTTCAGTTCAGTTCAGTCACTCAGTTATGTCCGACACTTTGCGACCCCATGAATCACAGCACACCAGGCATCCCTATCCATCACCGACTCCCGCAATTCACTCAAATTCATGCCCATCGAGTCGGTGATGCCATCCAGCCATCTCATCCTCAGTTATCCCCTTTTCCTCCTGCCCTCAATCCCTCCCAGCACCAGAGTCTTTTCCAATGAGTCAACTCCTCGCATGAGGTGGCCAAAGTACCAGAGTTTCAGCTTTGGCATCATTCCTTCCAAAGAAATCCAAGGGTTGATCTCCTTCACAATGGACTGGTTGGATCTCCTTGCAGTCCAAGGGACTCTCAAGAGTCTTCTCCAACATCACAGTTCAAAAGCATCAATTCTTCAGCGCTCAGCTTTCTTCACAGTCCAACTCTCACATCCATACATGACTACTACCCTTCCTTTAATTCTTGGTCCAGAGTGGAAGAGGCCAACAAAATCCAAAATTCTTTTGGGGGCATTGTTTGACCTTGGGTCAACTGTTTTAGTCATTAACAGTGATAATCATACTTACTGTGCAGTCCTATATGCAATAGCCACATGGAAAGGGGGCTTATGAAAAATTGCCCAAGGACCCAAAGAAATAACAGGAACACTAGACTATGGCAGTATCACAAATCTTCCAGGTAATTCTTCAATTTGTACCCTTCCTTTAATTCTTGGTCCAGAGTGGAAGAGGCCAACAAAATCCAAAATTCTTTTGGGGGCATTGTTTGACCTTGGGTCAACTGTTTTAGTCATTAACAGTGATAATCATACTTACTGTGCAGTCCTATATGCAATAGCCACATGGAAAGGGGGCTTATGACAAAATTGCCCAAGGACCCAAAGAAATAACAGGAACACTAGACTATGGCAGTATCACAAATCTTCCAGGTAATTCTTCAATTTGTTTCCACAGCAAGTGAAAAATTATACCAATACAAATGTTTTGATGTCTTCATAGACACCATAAGCCATGGGGGCAGCAGTAAAAACTCTTTACACCTGCACCATACACAGGCTAGACGCAATTTCTTTGCTACAGCTCAGTGCAAGTAATGAGATTTTTCATTAGGCAAAACATATGCTTTTATTAAAGTAGCTCATTTAAAGGGGAATTGATGCACTATCAAATATTTAGAATACATTTTGAGTTCTGTGCCCACATTATTATATAGGCTTCTGTGTCCTCAGAATGTTAATAGTGCCAATTAGGCTTACAAATAAGTGTGAGTCCAATGGCAGAGAACTAGCAAATTGCTGGCATTGTTTATCATGGCAAAGATGAATACAATCTAATCAAAACCAAAGGTGGTGTGAATGTTAAAGTTAGAGGCGGATCATCCCGAGAAGCTGAAGAATCCCCTGGATGATAATGTCCCACTCTTGGGGCTTTAGTTGTTATCACAGTGGTGCTATTTGTGTAATCTCTCAGATCTCTGAGACTTCAGATCCTAGGTCAGGGGTCCCAAACCTTGGGGATCTAATGCCTGATGATCTAAGGTAGTAATAATCTATATATGAGCTGATGTAGCAATAATAGAAAAACAGTGCATGATAAATATAATGCATTTGAATCATCCCAAAACCACCCACCGCCCCCCCCCCCCCCCCCCCACCAAAANATGTTGTTCATCACTATTAGGAGGGATGCCTTAGGTTCACAGAGTGCTTAACAGTTTTCCAAAGCTCATGCATATCCAGTGAATTATTTCCTTTGAATCTTGAGACAGGGCAACAGTGAGGGTAGGCAATTCTTCTCATTTAAAAAAGCCACTCAGTCCAAGGTCAGAGGGCTAGTAAAGCAATTGGAACTTGAGACTACTGCAGGTGAAACAAATGTAAGTCTTGTTCAGAAAAAATGAACATATAACAGGAAACATTTGAATCATTATAAAAGCAATACATGCATACTGTGAAGGCATCCAAACAAATTATAAGTGTTTAAACTAGAAATCAAAAGCAGGCCCCCATTCTCCCTCCAAATCTCTTTCCTATGGGTAACTATTTTGAACAATTTGGTGCCTATTTGAAGTCTTTTTTGTTGCTGTTGTTGTTGTTGTTTTTCTTTCAATTAATTTTTATTTTTTAGTTTGTTTTGCTTTACAATACTGTATTCGTTTTGCTATACATTGACATGAATCAGCCACAAGTGTACATGAACTCCCAATCCCAATCCCCACCTCCCCACTCCCGCCCCACACCTTCTCTCTGGATTATCCCCGTGCATCAGTCCCAAGCATCCTGCATCCTGCATCAAACCTGGACTGGCGATTCGTTTCACTTATGATATCACACATGTTACACTGCCACTCTGCCAACCCATCCCACCCTCTCCCTCACCTACAGAGTCCAAAAGGCCGTTCTATACATCTGTATCTCTTTTGCTGTCTCGCATACAGGGTTATCATTACCATCATTCTAAATTCCATATATATGTGTAAGTATACTGTATTGGTGTTTTTCTTTCTGGCTTACTTCACTCTGTATAATTGTATTCGTTTTGCTATACATTGACATGAATCAGCCACAAGTGTACATGAACTCCCAATCCCAATCCCCACCTCCCCACTCCCGCCCCACACCTTCTCTCTGGATTATCCCCGTGCATCAGTCCCAAGCATCCTGCATCCTGCATCAAACCTGGACTGGCGATTCGTTTCACTTATGATATCACACATGTTACACTGCCACTCTGCCAACCCATCCCACCCTCTCCCTCACCTACAGAGTCCAAAAGGCCGTTCTATACATCTGTATCTCTTTTGCTGTCTCGCATACAGGGTTATCATTACCATCATTCTAAATTCCATATATATGTGTAAGTATGTTGTATTGGTGTTTTTCTTTCTGGCTTACTTCACTCTGTATAATTTTTCCTACACATGTAAAATGTGTGTGTGTGTGTGCCTATATGTGGCTGTATATAGAGATATGTATAGAAAAATGAGATATAAATGAAAAATTGATATTTTTATCTTAATATGTGATGGACATCTTTCCATGTCCCTTCCTATAGACCTGCCTAGTCCTTATTTACAGCTGCATCCCATAGAACAGAGGTACCATAAACCACTTCCCTGTTGCCTCACATGAAGTTTTTGGGTTTTGCTCTCATGAACAGTGCTGCAAAATATACCCTTGTTCACATATGTTGGCACATTTGAGTATTTTCATAGGATAGTTTCACAGAATAGGAACTGCTAGGTCAAAGCATGTATGTATGTATTTTAGATTTTAATAGTGTCTCAATGCCTTCCAAAGAGGTTGTACCAATTTACAATGTATGAAAAGGCCTGAGGGTTATTTTGAAGAAATAACTGACAGGATGTGAGGACTGGCTGGATTAGGAAGGGAAAGCAGAGTCAAAGATAACTTCAAACTCTTCGGTCTGGGTGATTTCAAACATGATGTCACCTTTGACAGACACAAAGAAGGTTGAAGGGAGCATGGTTTAAGGGGGAAAACAAAAAAAGAAAGTAAAGATAAAAGAACAAAAGGCCAAAGATTGCATCTCTAGGCTCCCTATGGTAAGAAGGCAGAAAGAAAAGCCATCAAAGGGAACAGAGGCTGTGCCATCAGAAATGTAGGAGGACAAATCTACAAGGAAAGAGTTCTGAGAAGAGGCTAATCCTTGTGACATGGTAGCCAGACAAGAAATAAAAGATAGCTTTGGATCTTGCGATCAGAAAATCACCAGCAACCTTTGAGAATATAGTTGAAGATGGGACAACTGGGAGAGATGGGAAGTGATTAGAAAAAAAAGAAAAGCAAACCCAAAGATCAGTCATTCCAAAAAGTTGGTAATAAGAAGAATAAAGCCATCAAAGGGAACAGAGGCTGTGCCATCAGAAATGTAGGAGGACAAATCTACAAGGAAAGAGTTCTGAGAAGAGGCTAATCCTTGTGACATGGTAGCCAGACAAGAAATAAAAGATAGCTTTGGATCTTGCGATCAGAAAATCACCAGCAACCTTTGAGAATATAGTTGAAGATGGGACAACTGGGAGAGATGGGAAGTGATTAGAAAAAAAAGAAAAGCAAACCCAAAGATCAGTCATTCCAAAAAGTTGGTAATAAGAAGAAAAGTGGATGCTGAATAATACGTCCTCCTGCCTGTCTCAGCAACATCATTAGGGATTCCTATATTTGGGGGCTGCCACTCTTGCAGGCAACAAGGGGTCACTGATGACATACTGACAGTCCCAGTGGAGTATGTGCTGAAGCTTTCATTAGCTTACAGGGAGATCTCAACACTGCAGGAAGGAAAGAGGGAAACCACAAGAAAGGGAGTAAATATGAGAGAAGATTGACACAGTAAAGACAGCCTGGCTCCTTCAAATGTTTGTGCCAGTCTGCCAATAAAATTGAATAAAGGATGTTACTATACACAGTGTATTGCTACACATCCATTACAATGAATGCACAACTCTATATTGCCTGGGAAAGTTGGCTTTTATATCTTTAGGTGAAAAGACTCATTATAAAGACGCATGCCCAACAGGTGTTAACAGTGATTGTCCCTGGGTGGTAGGATTACAGGTGACTTGAATTTTCTTCCTTTTTCTCTTCTATATTATTTACATTGTAAATATTTAATTTTCATTTACTTCATGAATAAAGGTATTTTTAAGTGCCTTCAGGAACTCCTTGGTGGCCCAGATAGTAAAGAATGCCTGCAAGGCAGGAGACACAGGTTCAATTCCTGGGTTGGGAAGATCCCCTGGGGAAGGGAAGACCCACTATGGTGTTCTTGCCTGAGAATCCCATGGACAGAGGAGCCTGGCAGGCTACAGTCCATGGGGTCGCAAAGAGTTTAACATGACTGAATGACTAACACTTCCACTTTCTTTCTGGGCCTCAGGCTTTGGGAAAGAGCCAGCCCCACTGGACTGGACAAACACAGATGGTGGAGGAGGAGAGATGTGGGTATGATTCAACAGGACATTTTTCCAGAAAGATTGTCATGACAAATAAGGCACAGCTAGAAGCAAGATAACAGAACATTTTGACAAGGACAATTTATGAGGTAGAGATCAAGGACAGGATAAAGTGAAACATAGTAACAGGATGGAATGAGACCGGATGTTCTCCTAACATGGCATGGAGGTCAGGCAGAAATTGAGGTACATTGTAATCAGTTGTTAAAAAAAAAAAAAAAACATTAAGATGTAATAGTTTGTTCTTCTGTCAAAATATTATGTTCCTAATCCAAGAGACAACAAGACCAGGAGCTGACTGTGGCTCAGATCATGAACTCCTTATTANGACTTTATTTTTCTGGGCTCCAAAATCAGTACAGATAGTGATTGCAGCCATGAAATTAAAAGGCGCTTACTCCTTGGAAGAAAAGTTATGACCAACCTAGATAGTATATTCAAAAGCAGAGACATTAGTTTGCTGACTAAGGTCCATCTAGTCAAGGCTATGGTTTTTCCTGTGGTCATATATGGATGTGAGAGTTGGACTGTGAAGAAAGCTGAGCACTGAAGAATTGATGCTTTTGAAGTGTGGTGTTGGAGAAGACTCTTAAGAGTCCCTTGGACTGCAAGGAGATCCAACCAGCCCATTCTGAAGGAGATCAGCCTTGGGATTTCTTTGGAAGGAATGATGCTAAAGCTGAAACTCCAGTACTTTGGCTACCTCATGTGAAGAGTTGACTCATTGGAAAAGACCCTGATGCTGGGAGGAATTGGGGGCAGGAGGAGAAGGGGACGACTGAGGATGAGATGGCTGGATGGCATCACGGACTCAATGGACGTGAGTCTGAGTGAACTCCGGGAGTTGGTGATGGACAGGGAGGCCTGGCGTGCTGTGATTCATGGGGTCGCAAAGAGTCCAACACGACTGAGTGGCTGAACTGAACTGAATCCAAGAGACCCAATCCATGTCCTAAATTCAGATGTCATGGCTACTTTATACTAATTCTACTGGCAGATTTTCACGAAGTCACTAAACCAGAACCCCAGGTTCACATTTCAATAGTTCAGTGATACCAGGCACCCTAAGAAATCCCTTATATGTGCATGTTTTCAAAAGTAATATCATTTCTCAGTCTTGTGTGATGAAATGAGCAGTACCTTACGAAAATGGATTCACAAGCTCTAGGAGTAACTCTTTGCAGGTAGGGAATGCTGCCAAGTAAAAGGACTGTCTGGATGGAGAGATAAACAAAATCACCTGTCTCCCCCTACATTCCAGATAAAACTTGTTGAAAAGTGTTGAAGGATCTTGGCAGACCCTTTTGTCCATGTTTGAAAAGGGGACATGGGGGAAATAAGCCATTTGATAATTTGTTGAAGACATGAGGGGTTAAAAGGGTTACTCCTTTCTGTTAAAAAGGTTCCACTTAAGTATACAGATTTTCTTAAGATGTTCCTTCACAAAGAAGCATTTTTATCCTGCTTTCATCAATATTTAAAAGGTAGCAGTCCTAGAGACAGAATCTCAGCCAGCTGTCAGCACCTGATGCCTACAGTAGATTCACGAGTATGTCAAAAACTGTTAATCATGTGGGCCTTTGATTAACCCACTTTAATTATCTCCACGGTCTACATGGAAAACCCAAGTGGATTTTCATTATGAAGGAAGAATCATCATATAATTGCCAGTGATGCCAAATTAATGAGGATAACTCAAGTCTTACTTAGAAAGCAAAAGCTGTAACAGGTGTTTAGTCAAAGTAATTTCCCAACTTCAGGACTGATCTTCCTTTGGCTTTTGATAAAGCAGAACCACAGCCCTGAAAATGTGAAGAAAAATATTTCCCACTGAATTGGATGCGATCACATAATTGCCCCTGAAGTATATGTATCTCTGCTGAAAGAATATATACAAACACCTCCAAGCAAAGTGATGACTTTCAGTTTTGAAGTGCTCTGCCTTAGAAATGATTACTTATTCAACCAAAGGGGTGACGGAGCAACTCATGAGAAACAGAATTTTTCTTGGGCCTCATTAACACTGAAAAAAAAGCAAAAGTGCACACATTTCCATCACATACGCCTCTTTTGGACTTACACTCCTTCATACATCCCTTTTTCCACTCTGCTTGCCTAGAGCTACAGCATAAAGGAAACTGCATCCAAATATATACTCATTTCATCAGATCACTCATCTTGGTTATACATAGTTACAGAAGTCAGAAATTTATGGATAATCCTTGACACTTCCTTCTCTCTCCTTCATTCCCAATATTTAATCTAATTAAGTGGTATTAATTTTACTGTATAAGTATCTTTTGAATTCATGTCCACTTACTCTAGTTCCACTAGCAATATCCTAGTCAAAGGTTTAATATGTTTTTTCCAGACTTAAATAAGCAACTGCCTACATGACATCCCTTGGATCTTTTAAAGGCAACATCTCTGAAAACTTAACTAATGGTAACCCAGCTGCACTCTTTCCTGGTCTGCTTGCAGTTTTTCCTCTTGGGAAATGGAACCAGTGACTAGGCAGTTACATAAGATACAAAGAAAATCAGATGTTATCCTTTAATCTCTCCTCTCCTCCCACATCTCACTGAAATTAAATTTACCTTCTCAATACACTTAAATCCTTCCACTTTGCTCCAGTTCCACCACCATCATTGCATCTAAATACTCTAAAAGGCTTAAACTTGTCTACTCACATCACTTCCCAATCTCCAAATAATTTTTATAATCAACAAAGAAATCTTTTGAATCATGCCATCCCCACCCTCTTGTTTCAGCCTTCACTGGTTACCCTTGGCTCTTAGGAAAAAAAAAACAAATTCCTCCACAAAGTCTATAAGGCCACACATGTTCTGGCTCCCCAGCTTCTCCAGTTCATCATGTACATTCTCCTTTTCACTCTCCTTGTACTCAGGTCTAACCAGCTTCTTTATTAACCATACTATCTTCTGACACAAGAATTTCATAAATAATTTCCATTGAGAAAATCTCTCATGACATTAACTTTGGAATGCCAACTCATCTTTCTGATTCCAATTTGATCATCAGTCTCACTAGGACCATCACATCATATGACTCCTGGGGGAGTTATTCATGGCACCATGAGAATGGCACCTCCTACAACCGGCAGGCACACCAGCCTCATAGAAGTCTTTACTTCATCTCTTCCTCATTTACTCATGGAAGGCTTCCTTGACATCTGTAATGAGGCTGTAAAACCATGTAGCCTTACTACTTAACAGAGTTGCAGTTTTGAAATTCAGTGAATACTTGACTAGGCTTTTCTTTTCCACCCTAGACTATACAACCCATAAGGGTGAGGGTTTTATGTCTTGGTCATCATTCTATGCTCAGCATTTGAATGCCTGGCATACAGAAAGACACTCAAAATATTTGTGTTGATTGAAGATGTGAAGGGAGGTATAAGAGAAGCAAAAAAGAGTTGCCCTTACACATTAAAATTTTTGTCGTGTCTTGTTGATTTTATTTTAACCATCTCCATCTGTGTACTCGGTTGGTATAACATTTGGTCTCTACACAGTTGACCATTTATCCACAGGCTCCTCAGTACAGGCAGGAGGTAAGCTGTAGGTTTCCAGGTCTCTCTGCACCACATTACTTGGATGGGTGGAGTTCTCTGGGGTCTCTTAGTTCTACTGTAGCTAATTGTCCTCTTATTTTGATTCACTCTCTTCATCAGTTCCTGGTAACAGAACAATATTTTTAGTCTTGTTTTGGTTACACACACATGCAAGGGCATTACTACCCACTTGGCTGTCTTCTTCACATTGGTACTGTCTCTGTGCTTGAACAGACAGAGGGCACCCTCTCCTTCCTTTCTTCAGTGGTCTTGGATGTTTGCTCTGCACTTAGGATCAGTTTTTCCCCACCAGCACTGGTTGTTTTGTGTTTATGGTTAAACACAAAATATCTGTGCTAAGTTCCTATGATGTGCTGGTAACCTCAGGCAAGTTGAAGCCTCCAAGTAGTCTGTCCCAGGGCTCCTGGACTCTCTGTATATCTACTTCCCTGAGGACAAGGAAGAGTCCCGCCCATACCCTTTGTTTGGTCATCAAGGCACTGCTCCAGCCAAGGGTAGCCCTAGGGTGGTTTAGACATCACAAAGTACCTCCCCTGACATCCTTCACTTCCAGGTCAGCATCAGTTTGATCACTGGCACCAGTTTCTGCTTCTTGTTCCTTCATATGAAACTAGATCAGCAGATTATTATAAAAGGATATATAACTCAGGAACAGCCAGACTGGAGAAAGGTATGGGACAAGGTATGTGGGAATGAGTGTGAAGCTCACAGGCCCTCTCAAAGGGTGCTGCTGTCTTCAAATTTCCACGTGTTCACCAACCCAGAAGCTCAACCCTTCTCTTTGCTTTAGAATTATATCTACTACTGTCAAAAAGAATCCCTTAGAAGGAATGGAGTAGCCCTCATAGTCAAGAAGAGTCCAAAATGCCGGACTTGGGTGCAATCTCAAAAATGACAATGATTTCAGTTTGTTTCCAAGGCACACCATTCACAGTAATCCAAGTCTATGCCCCAACCACTAATGCTGAAGAAGCAGAAGTCTAATGGTTCTATGAAGATCTACAAGACAGTCTAGAACTAACACCAAAAAAAGAGAGAGGGTGTGTCCTTATCATCAGAGGGGTTTGGAACGCAAAAGCAGGAAATCAAGAGATACCTGGAGTAACAGGCAAGTTTAGCCTTGGAGTACAAAAAGAAGCAGGGCAAAGGCTAACAGTTTTGCCAAGAGAATGCACTGGTCATAGCAAACACCCTTTTCCAACAACACAATAGAGAGCTCCACACATGGACACCACTAGGTGCTCAATACTGACATCAAATTGATTATATTCTCTTCTGAAGCTCCAATACTTTGACACATGATACCAAGAGGTAATCGTTGGAAAAGACCCTGATGCTGGGAAAGATTGAATGCAGGAGGAGAAGGGGATGACAGAGGATGAGATGGTTGGATGGCATCAATGACTCAATGAATATGAGTTTGAGCAAACTCCAGGAGATAGTGGAGGGCAGGGAAACCTGGTGTGTTGCACTTCAAGGGGTCGCAAAGAGTCAGATATGACTTAGCGACTGAAAAGCAATATTCTTTACAGCTGAAGATGGAGAAGCTATATACAGTCAGCATAAACAAGGCCTGGAGCTTACTGTTACTCAGATGATCAGCTCCTCACTGCAAAATTCAGACTTAAATAAAGTAGGGTAAACCACAGGCCTATTCAGGTATGATCTAAATCCAATCCTTTTTGATTATACAGTGGAAGTGAAAAATAGATTCAAGGAATTAGATCTGATAGACAAAGTGCCTGAAGAACTATGAATGGAGGTTAATAACAGTGTACTGGAAGGGGTGATCAAAACCATCCCAAAGAAAAAGAAGGCAAAATGGTTGTCTGAGGAGGCCTTACCAATAGGTGAGAAAAGAAGAGAAGCTAATGGCAAGGGAGAAAGGGAAAGATATACACAACTGAACACAGAGTTCCAGAAAATAGCCAGGAGATAAGAAAATCTTAAGTGAGCAGTACAAAATAGAGGAAAACAATAGAATGGAAAAGACTAGAGATTTCTTCAAGAAAATTAGAGATACCAAGAGAACATTTCATGCAAAGTGAAAGAGGTCGCTCAGTTGTGTCCGACTCTTTGCAACCTAGTGGACTGTAGCCCACCAGACTCCTCTATCCATTGGATTCTCCAAGCAAGAATACTGGAATGGGTTGCCATTTCCTTCTCCAGGGGATCTTCCCGACCCAGGGATCAAACCCAGGCCTCCCACATTGCAGGCAGACGCTTTAACCTCTGAGCCTCCAGGGATGGGCACAATAAAGGACAGAAATGGTATGAATCTAACAGAAGCAGAAGATATTAAGAAGAGGTGGCAAGAATACACAGAAGAACTATACAAAAAGGTCTTAATGACCCGTCTGTAGCCCACCAGACTCCTCTATCCATTGGATTCTCCAAGCAAGAATACTGGAATGGGTTGCCATTTCCTTCTCCAGGGGATCTTCCCGACCCAGGGATCAAACCCAGGCCTCCCACATTGCAGGCAGACGCTTTAACCTCTGAGCCTCCAGGGATGGGCACAATAAAGGACAGAAATGGTATGAATCTAACAGAAGCAGAAGATATTAAGAAGAGGTGGCAAGAATACACAGAAGAACTATACAAAAAAGGTCTTAATGACCCGGATAACCTAGAGACAGACATGCTTGAGTGTAAAGTCAAGTGTGCCTTACGAAGCACCACTATGAACAAAGCTAGGAGAGGTGATAGAGTACCAGCTATTTCAAATCCTAAAAGATGATGTGGTTAAAGTGCTACAATCAATATGGCAACAAATTTGGAAAACTCAGCAGTGGCCACAGGACTGGAAAAGGTCAGTTTTCATTCCAATCCTAAAGAAAGGCAATGTTGAAGGATGTTGAAATTACTGCACAGTTACATTCATTTCACATGCTGGCAAGTTAATGCTCAAAATCCTTCAAGCTAGGCTTCAATAGTATGTGAATCAAGAACTTCCAAATGTACAAGCTGGATTTAGACAAGGCAGAAGAACCAGACATCAAATTGCCAACATCCCTTGGATCATAGAAAAAGCAAGGTCATTCCAGAAAAACATCTACTTCTGCTTCATTGACTACGCTAAAACATCTGACTGTGTAGATCACAACAAACTGTGGAAAATTCTTATAAAGAGATGGATATACTTGATCACTTTACCTGCCTCCTGGGAAAGCTGTATGCAGGTCAAGAAGCAACAGTTAGAACCAGACAGGGAACAGTGGGACTGGTTCCAAATTGGGAAAGGAGTATGTCAAGGCTATATATTCTCACTCTACTTATTTAACTTATATACAGAGTACATCATGCAAAATGTCAAGCTGGAAGAAAGTCAAGCTGGAATCGAGATTGCCAGGAGAAATATAAATGTGTGAGTGTGTGTGAAGTCGCTCAGTCGTGTCTGACTCTGCGACCCCATGGACTGTAGCCCACCAGGCTCCTCTGTCCATGGGATACTCCAGGCAAGACTACTGGAGTGGGTTGCCATTTAATCACTAGCTTCTAATAGATTCATATATTTCACCATGGCACGTTCAATTTAACAAATCTATGATGACTCCTTATTCACTTCCCATAGGCTTTCCTTCAGTCGATATCCTTGAAGCTTTAGGAGGTTGCCTTCCATGGAAGTATAAGTGAGTCAGGTATGGTAAGGAATCAACATGTGCCAACTAAAAAGCAGTGAGCATATGGTAAGCACACAATAAATGAAGTCATTATTATTGTCATTATTCTTACATACTGTCACAAATTCAATGGATTTGAAAATCATTGAAATATACCATATCAACAAATATGAGTTTTTATCAAAATTCAATAATCACTCATTGTAAACTCTCTCAACAAACTAGAAATAGAAATTTCCTCAATCTGATAAATGGCATTTGTGGTGGTGGTGGTGGTGATTTAGTCACTGAGTCGTGCCTGACACTTTGGTGAACCCATAGACTGTAGCCTGTCAGGCTCCTCTGTCAATGGGATTTCCCAGGCAAGAATACTGGAGGGGGTTATCATTTCCTTTTCCAGGGCAATCTTCCAGACTCAGGAATTGAACTCAGGTCGCCTGCATTAGTAGGAGACTTCTTAACCACTGAGACACCTGCGAAGCCCCAAATAAATTTACAAAAAAAAAAAAAAAACACACACACTATACATAGCCTTATATGTAATGGTGAAAATTTGCCTGTTATTCTCCTAAGGACCCTCTGTTCCGTTCCGTTCAATCACTCAGTCGTGTCCAACTCTTTGCGACCCCATGAATCGCAGCACGCCAGGCCTCCCTGTCCATCACCAACTCCCGGAGTTCACTCAGACTCACGTCCACTGAGTCCGTGATGCCATCCAGCCATCTCATCCTCAGTCGTCCCCTTCTCCTCCTGCCCCCAATCCCTCCCAGCATCAAGTTTCAGCTTTAGCATCATTCCTTCCAAAGAAATCCCAGGGTTGATCTCCTT
>SJXQ01004530.1:33615-63732 GCA_006408695.1 Aepyceros melampus | reverse complement strand
GCTTACTCCTTGGAAGGAAAGTTATGACCAACCTAGACAGCATATTCAAAAGCAGAGACATTACTTTGCCAACAAAGGTCTGTCTAGTCAGGGCTATAGTTTTTCCTGTGGTCATGTATGGCTGTGAGAGTGGGACTGTGAAGAAAGCTGAGTGCCGAAGAATTGATTCTTTCGAACTGTGGTGTTGGAGAAGACTCTTGAGAGTCCCTTGGACTGCAAGGGGATCCAACCAGTCTATTCTAAAGGAGGTCAGTCCTGGGTGTTCATTGGAAGGACTGATGCTAAAGCTGAAACTCCAGTACTTTGGCCACCTCATGCGAAGAGTTGACTCATTGGGAAAGACTTTAATGCTGGGAAGGATTGGGGGCAGGAGGAAAAGGGGACGGCTGAGGATGAGATGGCTGGATGGCATCACTGACTCAATGGACATGAGTTTGAGTGAACTCCAGGAGTTGGTGATGGACATGGAGGCCTGGCATGTGCTATTCATGGGGTTGCAAAGAGTCGGACATGACTGAGCGACTGAACTGAACTGAACTGATGCTGAGAGCTGACTCATTTGAAAAGACCCTGATGCTGGGAAAGATTGAAGAAGGGAGAAAAAGGGAGGACAGAGGACGAGATGGTTGGATGGCTCACCGACTCAATGGATATGAGTCTGTTTAAACTCCAGGAGTCGGTGATGGACAGGGAGGCCTGGCATGCTGTGGTTCATGGGGTCGCAAAGAGTTGGACATGACTGAGCAACTGAACTGAAACAGAGAGAGTAAGTCAGCAAGATGACAGACTAGCAATCTACATGCCTTCTTTAGGCCACAAAAACATTAAGTAACCTCTAGTGATTGGCTAAAGGGCTTCCCTGGTAGCTCAGCTGGTAAAGAATCTGCCTGCAATGCGGGAGACTTGGGTTCGATTCCTGAGTCAGGAAGATCCCCTGGAGAAGGAAATTGCAACCCACTCCATTATTCTTGTCTGGAGAGCCCCCACAGACAGAGGAGGCTGGCAGGCTACAGTACGTGGGGTCCCAAAGAGTCGTACACAACTGAGCATCTAAGCACAGCACAGCACAGAGATTGGCTAAAACAATTTTATAGGAGCTCTGGAAATCAAATAAAAGATCTATAGCACACAAGTAAATGCAAAATCAAAAAATCCACATTCAAAACGGTAGGAAATTTCAAGGAGTTTTTACTCATACTTGCTACACACCTCCCTGTTTGGGAGTAGTACAATGTGGGGCAAATGGTAGCCTGATCCTGAATTCCCTTCCTTGGACTAAAGAATAGAGTGTATGTCATTTGCAAAGTTCTAAACTTTCTGAGAGCTTCCTGAGGGAATGGTGTCTGTGTCCCCTAATTTAGATGTCCGACAACCAAAAGTGGCACAGGTTGGACCAAAGTAGAAAAAGCTGCAGGAAATAATATGCACGGCTGTGATAGCTGCCGAGAGACTTCAGAGTCACAGATGTCTAAGGCAAGAGATTATGGACAGAAAAATAGAACGCTAAATTCCTGAGTAAAAATCAGGGTGGCAATTCGTAGGGAAATTAAGATATTTAAAAGCAGCTGTGCAGAAGAGAGAATTATAAAAAGCACAAACAGAGGCCCAGGGAAGACAAATGCTCAGAACAGATTTGAGAAGACGCTTCATCTGTGCTGATGCAAGGCTCAGAACATGTCTTAATAATTAATGAAGGTCTTCCCCTGAACAGAGCCAGTGTGTAAAGACTGTGAGACATGGTTGTTTCTACAAATGTCTGATTTTCAACAAAAGATCATGAGTAGTACAAAGAAATGAAAAAACATGTCTCATTCAAAGGAAAAAAACCTACAAAAATCATCCTTGAAAAAAACAAAGGCATTGGACTTACTAGAAAAAGACTTTAAATAAATTGTCTTAAGCATGCTCAAAAAGCTAAAGGAAATTAGGAAAACAAGATCTGAAGAAAATCAGAGTATCAACAAAGAGAGAGATATTTAAGAAGTATCAAACATAGCTGATGAAACTGAAAGGTACAAGAACCAAATTGGAAAATTCAAAAGAGGAATTCAACAGCAGACTCAAAGAATCAGGAAACCTTTATCCAAGTCATTTAAAGTTGTCGAGAATGACAAGAAAGAAAAAAAAAAAAGTATGAATAAAAGTTAACAAAGCCTAAGGGACTAGGGAAGTGAGTTCCATTCAGTGAAGTGAAGTGAAGTTGCTCAGTCGTGTCCAACTCTTTGCTACTCCATGGAGTATAGCCCACCAGTCTCCTCTGTCCATGGGCTTTTCCAGGCAAGAATACTGGGGTGGGTTGCTATTTCCTTCTTCAGGGATCTTCCCAACCCAGGGATCAAACCCAGCTCTCCCGCATTGCGGGCAGATGCTTTAACCTCTGAGCTACCAGGGTGTGTGTGTGTGTGTGTGTGTAGTGAAAGAGAGGTTAGTTGAGGAAATATTAGCCAAAATTTTCTGAAATTAAAGGAAAAATTTGGATATACAAACACAAGCAACTCACCAAACTCCAAATAAGATAAACCCCCATATCTACTATAAGACACATTATAATCAAACTGTCAAAAGTCAAAATCTTGAGAGCAATAAGAAAAAAGTGAGTCATTACATACAAAGGAACCTCAATAAGATTATAAGCAGATTTCTCAGCAGAATTCTTATAGGCCAGAGGCAGTAGGATGGTGTGTGTGTGTGTGTGTGTGTGTGTAATGTATGTGTGTGTAAGTGTGTGTGTATACCTGAATATGTGTGTATATACATACATACACACATACATGTGTGTCTATATATGTGTGTGTTAGTCGCTAAGTCATGTCCAACTCTTGGTGATCCTATGGATCAAAGCCCACCGGGCTCCTTTGTCCATGGAAATTTCCAGGCAAGAGTATTGGAGTGAGTTGCCATTTCCCTCTCTAGGGGATCTTCCCAACCCAGGGATTGAACTGGGGTCTGTTGCATTGCAGGCAGAATCTTTACCATCTGAGCCACCAGGGAAGCCTCTGTGTCTACATATATGTAGTGCTAAAAGAGAAATACTATCAACTGATAACTGTAAATCTAACAAAACTGTCCCTCAAAAGTGAGGAAAAAATAAAGACATTCCCAAATCTGCAAAACCTGATGTTCATTACCATTAGGCCAATCTTATAAGAAATGCTAAACAAAGGCCTTCAAATTGAAATGAAAGGACTTAGATATAAACTTAAAGCCATATGAAAATATGAAGTTCTCCAGTAAATGCAAATACACAAAGGAATGGCTTAAAAAAAAAATTTCAAAAGGCTTCCCTGGTGGCTTAATGGTAAAGAATCCTCCTGCCAGTGCAGGGGACATGGGTTCAGTGTCTGGCACAGAAGATCCCCCAGGTAATGGAGCAACCAAGTCCCTGAACCACAACTACTGAGCCTGTGTTCTACAGCCCAGGAGCTGCCACTGAAGCCCAGGCGCCCTAGAGCCTGTGCTCCGCAGCAAGAGAAGCAACACAGTGAGAAGCTCGTGCACTCCAACTGCAGAGTAACACCAAACCACAACTGGAGAAAAGCCCAGGCGCAATGAAGACCCAGCACAGCCAAAAATAAATAAATAAAAATAAACATTTAAAAAATGGTTTTGATTCAATAAGAATTGACAATGATCCTTGCTCAAACACTCCCCAAAATCTAAAGAACAGGAAATACATCCTAACTTATTGTGAGACAGTGTCATTCTGATAATAAAACCAGAAAATGGTACCACAAGAAAACTACAGACCAATATTCCTAATGAATATACACACAAATAATCTTCACCAAAATATTAGCAAAGCAAATTCAGCAGCATATTAAAAAGATTATAAGATGACCAACCAGACTTTCTTCCTGGAATGCAGTCATGATTCAATATACAAAAAAATCAATGTAATACATCAAGCAAAAGGACAAAACTAAATACAGAAAAAGAGTACTTCATAAAAATTTCATGTGCTTCCATTATAAAATTACCCCCAAAACCAAAAGAAATAATACAGATCTTCCTAAACTTATAATGGAGTTACACCCCAATAAAGGAATTATAAGTTGAAAATATTACAAATCAAAATACAATTAATACACCTAACCTACCAAACATCCTATCTTATCCTAGTCTACCTTAAACATACTCAGAACATTTACATTAGCTTACAGTTTAGCAAAGTCATCTAACACAAAGCCTATGGTATAATAAAGTTTTGGAGAACTCACACAACTTATTGAATACTGTACTGAAAATGAAAAACAGAATGATTCTATTGTTACAGAATAGGCACAGTTTATCCGTTCTTTACCATCATGACTGCATGACTCACTGAGTTCTGTGCCCAGGATTATGAGATTATATAATATCACAAGAGTTGTATACATATTGCTATCCCAAAAAAGATCAAAATTTAAAACAGTAAATACGTTTTCTATTGAATGCATATTGTTTTCACCCCATTGTAAAGTCAAAAATTCTTAAATTGTACTATTTCAAGTTGGGAACCACCTGTAGAAGGAAAATACTTCAACATAATAATACTTTAAATATGAAAAACCCATACGAACATCATGGTGTAAAAGACTGAAAACTTTCCTCCTAAGATCAGAAATAAAACAAGGATGCCCAAAATCTATTAAACATAGTACTGGGAAATCCTAGCCACAGCAATGAGGCAAGTAAAACAAATAAAAACCATCCCAATTAGACAGGAAGAAGTAACATTATTTCTTTGTAGATGACATGATCTTATATGTAGAAAACCCTATAGATTCCACCAAAAAACTATTAGAATAAATGAATACCCTGAAGTTTTGTGAAGGATACAAAATCAAAGTACAAAAATTAGCTACATGCCCATACATTAACAATGTAGTACCAGAAAGAGAAACAACTTGATTTACAACTAAATAAATAAAATAATATACTTAGGAATAAATTTAAACAATAAAGTGAAAGACCTATAAACTGAAAATTATAAGACATTGATGCAAGAAATTAAAGAAGATACAAATAAAAGGAAAGATATCCCAAGTTCATGGTTTAGAAGAATATTGTTAAAATGACCATATACCAAAAGCAATCTTTATATTAAATGCAATCAAAATGCCAATAGTATTTTCAAACAAAGAAAAAAGATCCTAATATTTGTATGGAATCACAAAAGACACCAAATACCCAAACCAATCTTGAGAAAGAACAAAGCTGAAGGCAATCACACTTCCTGATTTCAAACTATATTACAAAGCTATACTATTCAAAGGACTTCCCTGGTGGCTCAGACGGTAAAGCATCTGTCTACAATGTGGTAGACCTGGGTTCAATCCCTGGGTTGAGAAGATCCCCTGGAGAAGGAAATGGCAATCCACTCCAGGACTATTGCCTGGAGAATCCCATGGACAGAGGAGCCTAATAGGCTACAGTCCATGGGGTCGCAAAGAGTCGGACACAACTGAGCAACTTCACTTTCACTTTCTATAGTATTCAAAACACTATGGTGCACAGACATACAGTCCAATGGAGCAGAATAAAGAGACCAGAAATAAGCCATGCATATATGGTTTTTTTTCTGAAATATAGTTACTATGCTGAGGAACTGTAGATTGCAAGAGTATCTCCTGTTTTTTCTTTCTTCAGTTGCTAAGTTGTGTCCAACTCTTTGTGACCCCATGAACTGCAGCATTGCTAGGCTTCCCTATCCTTAACTATCTCCTGGAGTTTGCTAAAATTCACATCCAGTGAATCAGTGATGCCACCCAACCATCTCATCCTATTTCACCCTTCTCCTCCTGCCCTCAATGTTTCCCAGCATCAGGGTCTTTTCCAATGAGTCAGGGTGGATTTCCTTTAGGACTGACTGGTTTGATCTCCTCGCTGTCCAAGGGACTCTCGAGATTCTTCTAAATGGTTTGTTTCTGATATATGATCATTATACTAAGGAATTGGTAGATTACAAAAGTGTCTTCTGTTTGTAAGGACCCAACCGAGGACTTGGAGAATTTCAGGTCTGAGTGACTCCACCTTTATATTAAAAAGGCCGAGTCAGAAACTAAAAGAGTATGAAACATGAAAATATTCTTGTCTAATGTGTAAATGTACTAATTACAAAGAAGACAATGTGACTCACATTTGGGTAATAAATATGAATGATGTCCAGAGATTTCTCTGGACCCAAAGTATATTCTCAAAATGGCTAACCTCCAATCCCAGGAGCTGGCCACCAACACTCAGGCACTTTATATTCTAAAATCTTTCTCCTCACAACACCTTCAATACTAACACCTCCACCAACAAAATACTATTTATCAATTTTTCCTGAGTTTCATAATTTGTGTTTTAAAGCTGGGCTTCCTGCTCCATATAAAACTGAAAGCCTACAGACAACCACCACCAATGTAGACAGTTAAGCCCTGAGGAAGCATACTAACTCAAATGAATAAGATGAGTCTCTGTTTATTTACGAAGGATGTGAGCATCCACTCCAAAGCCTCTTAATAAATAGACCTCACTTTTAAAACCTCCCCACACATAACAATGTATACTCGTTTTCTCAATAGTATTTTAGCAAACAGATGATGTCATTTCCAGAGAAGCAGTGACATTTGAACAGAGGGGTTTTATTAATTTTTTAAAATAATTTAATGTTCTTGGCCCTCTAGCACCTAAAGAGACAGAAGGCTAATGGCAAATACTTATACCATCAAGAGGTTTCCTAATGAATTGATGCTATTTCTACCAACCCCTCAGCTTTTATTTCTTGGCACCACATCTGAAAAAGACCAAAAGATTATAGCCTCAGAAAGGAAATTATAGAGCTTTACATTTTTAAAGTGAGTTACGTGAGGGTTTCTCCCATGCCCTTTAGATTCTTCTCCAAGATAAAGGGTCTCATTATTTAGAGCCATATGTTTGCAAGTCATGTCAATGTCAATGGCTCTTGTTTCTTTCATCTCTTCATATATCCTGCAAGAGACACCCAAAACCAAATGGTTCCTGTGAAGGGCTATCTCCAGGCAAAATCATAAAGTAGGAAAATTTTGTCTACTCTTTTTTCTCTCTCCCTTAATTAAGGTCCCTTTTTTCTCATCTTAAAAACCCAGAGGAACCCACTTGGTATTGACTGAATTTCAGTTCCCCAGGCATGCTATGAAAAAGTTCAAATCATAGCATTCCCCTCTACTCTGCCTCCTAAAAAAGTTCTGGTCCTAAATGTATCCTCTGAAAAACATCCCAAGGGCAAAATATCCTGTGGGGGTTTCAGAGATATGCTACTTGGTAGGGAATGCAATGCTGAAACACACCTGCCTCCCTGCATGGTGACTGTAACAGCAAAACAACATCTGTGAGTTGATTCCACTAGCCTGGCCAATAGCAGCCCTGCTAATACTGAATTTAAAGGGGTTCACAATGCCAGGAATTTTAATGAGGTGAAACACCAAATTATTTTCAAAGCAGGGTATTAATGTGAAAATTGTAGTAATAGAAATAGAAAAACACAGTCTAGTGGCCAAGAGCAAACTCGGGAGCCAAGAGGACTGGGTTCAACAACCAACTCTGCCATTGACCATAAGTTATCCCAACTCTTTGAAGGCATATCTCCTCATCTATCAAACAAAGGTAATACCTTTGTACTTCACAGCCTCCTGGTGGCTCAGTGGTACAGAATCCGACTGCCAGTGCAAGAGTCAATCCCCGGATTGGGAAGACCCCCCTGGAGAAGGAAATGGCAACCCACTCCAGTGTTCTTGCCTGGGAAATTCCATGGACAAGGGAGCCTGATGGGCTACAATCCACAGAGTCAGAGAGTCAGACACAACTTAGTGACTACACAACAACAACAATATCTACTGCACAGGGCTATCATGAGAATTGAGAAAATAAATGGCAAAAAAGACAATAAAGGGGAATCGCATGAGTTTGTGGTGGTTATATCTAGGTCAAGTCACTTAAATTCTTTGTGTCCATTTCTTTATTTATAAATGGGTATTTATGTAGCCAATCATGATTAGCCTTAATCACCAACGAGGAAATCAGCGTGAAAAGGCTTTATAAAGGCAAACCTTATAAACTAAAGGATCATTATCAGTAACATAAATTTATAATCTGAAAAAATGCCAACTATCTAAATAAGGGTCAAGGCCTTATTCCCAACTTCCTAGGTCAGGTGTAGTCTATCCTGATTAAGTTTCTTGCTATTCCCACTCAGTCTCCGCACTGTCAGTCAGTGCAGCATAGGACGGCAGTTTACTCTAATTTTGGTTTAGGCACAGCCTCTTTATGAATTTAAGTACCTATACCTCTTAATTTGGACATCTGGATGTTTCACAATGCTCAGCTATTTTAAGTCAGCAAAACTTATAGCATCTGATTCTGTTTCTACCTAAGTTTTCAAACTTCATCTCCTTTCTTACCTTCCCTCCTGGTTCTTCTTCTCCTAAAATGCTATCCAATGGTCTCTATTGGAGAGACTTGGGCTTCCCATTTGAATCCACTGTATGAAGACTAACATGTGATCTGCACATGAGACCTGTGGAACAACATTAAACCCATGAAGATTTGCATTATAGAAGTCCCAGAAGTAGAAGAAAGAGAGAATGGACCTGGGAAAATATTTGAAGAGATCATAGCTGAAAACATCCCTATCATGGGAAAGGAAACAGTCAACAAGTCCAGGAAGTACAGAGAGTCCTAGGCATAATAAACCCAAGGAGGAACACACCAAGACACAGAGTAATCAAACTGACAAAAATTAAAGATAAAATATTAAAAGCAACAAGGGAAAGATGACAGAAAACATTCAAGGGAATTCCCATCAGGTTACCAGCTGATTTCTCAACAGAAACTCTACAAGCCAGAAGGGAATGGCACAATACATTTAAAATGATGAAAGGGAAGAACGTACAACTAAGAATACTCTACCCACCAAAACTCTCGTTCAGATTTGACAAAGAAATCAAAAGCTTTCCAGACAAGCAAAATTAAAGAGAATTCAGCAACATCAAACTAGCTTTACAACAAATGCTAAAGAAACTTCTCTAGGCAGGAAACACAAGAAAAAGAAAAGATCTACAAAAAATATACCCAAAACAATTAAGAAAATGGTAATAGGATCATAGATATCAATAATTACCTTGACTGTAAATGGATTAAATGTACCAAACAAAAAACGTAGACTGAATGGGCAGATGAAAACATGTGTATGTATGAACTTCCACTTACCACATCACTCTGATTGAGCCCACAAATTGTTTGTAATTATTTTATATTATTAGGTTAATTATGTTTCCACTGTGGCTTGCAATTGTAATCTTTCATTTTTTTGTCTGGTTATTGATCGTGAAAACTAACAAACATCTTTTACTATTGTGATTATGTAACTATCACTCAATACCATCGTATCATGATTGGTCAACAGAAAAAGAACAGAATTCTACATTAATAGAATTCTATATCGACAAAACTACCATTCAATAGAAAAACCTGTAATCACTTTTTAAAATCCAGATGCATATCAGAATTATCTCGGTATTTTTGAAAAATACAAATGCCCAGGTATTGCTTTTTTCCTCCAAAGCTCTGAATATGTTTCTAATGAGCAGTCATGTTTAAAAAGAACTACAGGATGATCTTTTACTTTTATCTATTTTGTTTCACCTTTTATATTTCATATTCAGTGCCCCCATTTCATTAGTTTATGTTTTCCAATTTCTCTATCTCTTTTTTCTTTGATGTTCTTTCTCAAGCTTTTATCAAGCATAGTAGAAAAGCTTTTGCATACATATGTATAAAGAGCATTTAGAATATATACATTTAGAAAACTTATGAATTTTTGCCTAACTAAAAAATTTATGACATTTTGATTCCACTTGTTTGACTTAGTATGAATAGAATGCTAGACTTCAAATTAAAAAATAAACATGCAATAAGCAACAAAAGTTTACTGTATAACACAGGGAACTATGGTCAATCTTATAATAACTTATAACGTAAAATGATCTAAAACTAATATATGTGTATATATAGAACTAAATCATTTTGCTGTACACTTGAAACATTGTAAGTCAACTATACTTCAATAAAGTATGCTGCTGCTGCTGCTAAGTCACTTCAGTCGTGCCCGACTCTGTGCAACCCCAGAGACGGCAGCCCACCAGGCTCCCCCGTCCCGGGATTCTCCAGGCAAGAACACTGGAGTGGGTTGCCATTTCCTTCTCCAATGCATGAAAGTGAAAAGTGAAAGTGAAGTTGCTCAGTTGTGTGATTCTTCGAGACCCCATGGACTGAAACCTACCAGGCTCCTCCGCCCATGGGATATTCCAGGCAAGAGTACTGGAGTGGGTTGCCATTGCCTTCTCCACAATAAAGTATATATATTAATAAAATATATATATATAGTGGTCCATTTCAGGCTGTAGAATTTTAAGGTGGATGATATTAATATAACTCTGATAAGTAATGGATAATCAATTACATGTTTGTTAAAGAAATTAATTACCTACTGAGTTTTTAAGGTCATATCTAGAAAAGAATCCCAAAAGGACAATTTCTGGTTATGTCTTATAAATCACAATACTGCTTTGAATTATTTCAATAACAAACAAGAGATATTGGGATGCTCTGGCTTTACTAATAAACCAAAACTGGATTTAGGTGTTAAAGATAATAATGATGATGATCAACAGACTGATAGAGGATTTTTTTTCCCCCAGAAATACAGCCCTATTTTACTAGAGGGAACTGTAAGTCATGAAAACCCTAACAATTCCTCAGCTAAGCATATCATTTGGTAAACTGTGTACATCTATTTGTAAAAGGTTTTGAGAGCCCCCAAGAGTTACCATAGAAAGCTCCAAGTTTTCATTATTTTTTAAAATTTAGTGAAAAAAGGAAATAGACACATCTCTTTTGAGTTGTTCCCTGTCAGATTAACACTCAAGATCCATTTGTGTCCTTGGGCAGCATGAAAATATGTTGCAATTATTTTGCATAACACCTGGGCAGTGGCAGGGGAAGATGAGTTCAGTGCAGGCTTCACACCAGAGACAAGAAATTGCCTTCTAACTCCTTTTATGTTCATTTCTCTGTGATTTTTACACAAGTCCTTACCCTTCATTCCCTGGTGTCTCAGATGGTTTAAAAAAAAAAAAATCTGCCTGCAATGCGGGACATCTGGTTTCGATCCCTGGGTTGGGAAGATACCCTGGAAGAAGGCAGAGCAACCCACTCCAGTGCCTGGAGAATCCCCATGGACAGAGGAGCCTGGCAGGCTACAGCCTGGCATGAGACCCATGGGGGTCACAAAGAGTCAGGCACAACTGAGTGACTAAGCACACACTACCCTTCATTCATCTTTTCCTTTGTTTTTGTTCTACTTCTTGCACTGAGCACTGAACTGATGCGGTTTAACAGAAATACTGAGCTCTGAACTTCTCCTACAGCAAACCCAATAGAAATTGAAACAGTTAATAGTGTCTGTTTCAACTATGGTTACATTTTTCTTTTAAAAGATAATCTGTGCATTTTCTTCCATAAATCTGGGTTTATAATGACATCATTGGTTAGATGATTTTATGATTTAAAAAAAATGTCTCTAGGAAAAGTTTTAACAAAAGCCAGGACAACACAGACAAAACCGATTTTAAAAAAGAAGAGAGAATATATATAATGATCAGTACCTAGTTTCCAATTACCAATTTTAAAATTATGATACACCTTCACATGTGTGTAAACAATAGTAAAATTATTAATACATAATCATAATTACCTACTAGTGCTTCTGAGAATGACAGCATTTTAGAGTTTTGAGTGACTCCAACCCTCTTATGTTTCAAATGACAAAAATAAGACACAGAAATACTTGCCCAAGTCACACAGTTGGTTAGTGACTGAGCAGGATTGAAGAACAGTTCTAATAACTGACTCAAGTTTGCATTGATTTTAGTCATTCAAGCTGACCTAGACTAAAACTTGTAGTTTCATAAACATATGCTCATAGGAATAAACAAGTTTTATATCTGTACTTGAACTTAAACCTTTTCTTTCAACATGTCTAAAAAGAGTCAAAAATGGTACATTAGTTAAGAATCTATGCTATGATAAAGCAATATAATCACGGGAATAAGTATTCATGATGTATTTGCTTAAGACTGTTTAGATGACACGGTGAGAGGATAAAAGATGCTAAATAGGAAAATTTTATATTCTGATATTATTAGGCTGGGAGCTGGACCTTGAGAAAATGCATTTCAGTTGGATTTTTCTGATGACCTAAATTATCACGTGGTTCCAATAGGAGATTTTCATGTACAAAATGGGTATGGTGGAGAGGAAGTTATCTAAAAATCTCCACCAGGAAAGACAAAATGATAACTGTTTTCATAACTAACTAAAATTCCCATTCTTAAATGACCATCACCTTCCAGCTCCTAATAATAGCACCAGAGATACTAAATTCTAAAAGTTTTCCTTAAATTGAAAATGCTTTAGGAGAAAGAACCGGGTCTCATAGTTTATTACTATCCCTACACATGGCAATTTATGAAAATTTATTTAGCTGACCAGCAAATTATGAATTCACCAGTGAGAAATAAAACAAGATTGCTTTGTCAACCAACAATGGAAACTTCCATTTTAGATTGTATTAATGGTCAGTGTAACTGAATTTCTGCAGAATAAAATTGAGCTACACATCATAAAGACAGCTCTCAAATACTTCCTGAAAATAGCTTAACAACTCTGTGATTAAACCAACATGAATTGAATGAATAACACACACAGATCTGCAAATTATGCAAATACATATCTTAGTTTCACTTGGAATAATGCTTTCTCCTAATGAGTTATTATTAAGAGAAGTTCTGAACAGTCGACAGAGCAATGCCCAAACACAGCTTTGAAACGTACCAAGATGCCTTCTAACTGCCATATAGTTTCTCCTTTCTGGCAAGCAACACCCACTCCAATAATTAATTAATACATTAATTCAGACCGAGTGGAAAGGAATGAACAATATACATTAAGTAAAGGCTTTCAGAAGCTGTTAAGGGTAACTTTTTTCCAAAATGCAACAAATGTTTAAAAGATATAAAAATGTAAAAGAGTCCAAATGTATTTGCAATGTAAAAGCAAAATGCCTGGAACCATATATTTTTTTTTAACCTCAAATGTGAAAATATGCTGAGAGGTAATCAGATCCTTTCTCCTGTAAGTTCTCATAGTGGGGAAGAGGCAGTTAATACAGTGGAACATCTCTAGGCTTAATAGTTATTTTAGATCAGCCATCATTGCTCTAAAGGGGATGCACTTGCCACAGCTCTAAAGTTCCCAAGTTTCAGCCAAAAAATAGTCTCTTCTAAGCAAGCTATCAGATGTGCTTAGGAAACATGGAGGCTTGGACTTGATCTTGAAAATGCAACAAGGTGCAGATTCTGGAGGGAGACAGCCTCAGCTTTAAATCCTTGAATCTACCACTGTATTAGAAAAGATGGCATAGATAATGCTGTAGTAACCAATTAACCCTCAAATTTTAATGGCTTCATGCACAATAGACTTATTTCTCACAGAAGGGACAAATCCCATATGGGTCACTGGGGGGGTTCTACTCCAAACAGTCACTCACACATCCAGGCTAACAGAGGCCCCACCATTTTGTAGCTGTATCTTTCCAGGTCACCAAAGACAGGAGAAAAGAGAGCTTTAAAAATAGTCTCTTCTAAGCAAGCTATCAGATGTGCTTAGGAAACATGGAGGCTTGGACTTGATCTTGAAAATGCAACAAGGTGCAGATTCTGGAGGGAGACAGCCTCAGCTTTAAATCCTTGAATCTACCACTGTATTAGAAAAGATGGCATAGATAATGCTGTAGTAACCAATTAACCCTCAAATTTTAATGGCTTCATGCACAATAGACTTATTTCTCACAGAAGGGACAAATCCCATATGGGTCACTGGGGGGGTTCTACTCCAAACAGTCACTCACACATCCAGGCTAACAGAGGCCCCACCATTTTGTAGCTGTATCTTTCCAGGTCACCAAAGACAGGAGAAAAGAGAGCTTAAGAGTTGTACACTTGTCCTCACCTGCTTCACTACAGAAATGACAGGCAGCACTTGTAGCCACAGCTCATGCATCACAATGAACAGCACGGTCCTGCCTAAATGCAAAAGGCCTGGATAATGTGGGTGAGCCCATGAATCTGATGAGCAGCTAATATTTTGCCCTTGGCCAGGACACTTGACCTCTTCACATGTTAGTTTCCCTTTATATAAAATAAAGTATATTCCTGGGTCAGGAAGATGCCCCGGAGAAGGGAATGGCAACCCACTCCAGCATTCTTGCCTGGAGAATCCCATGGACAGAGGAGCCTGGAAGGCTATAGCCCATGGGGTCACAAGAGTTGGACATGACTTAGCGACTAAACTACTACTACTACTATGATAGTAAGTAGCTTGGAGAGCTCAGTGGTAAAGATTCTGCCTGTCAGTGCAGGAGCCACAGGAGAGGTGGGTTCCATCCCTCGGGGAGGAAGAGCCCCTGGAGGAGGAAATGGCAACCCACTCCAGTATTCTTACTTGAGAAATTTCATGGACAGAGGAGCCTGGTGGGCTACTGTCCTTGGGGTCGCAAAGAGTAAGACACAACTGAGCACACACATCTCAGAGACATGATCTAAGGGATGCAAAGAGTTCACATACAAAAAGCATGTGGTACTGAGCGCAGCGCATAATGCTTATTTCCCTGTCCTCTAGCACAGTGAATTAGTAACCGTGCTAGGTGTAAGACACTCTGAAAAGAGACTTTTAAGTGGCAAGAGGATGTCCTACTTACTCTCAGGAACTGGCTAGATTTTTATATGTGCTGAAGTCAGCAAGACCATACTCAGAGGATCTTGGAGACTAAGCAAACCACAGTAAATGGGCAAGTGGAATTTTTAGTATAACTGACTTTCAGTTAGAAAGTATGAAGACAGAATGAAGAAAAGTAACAGTTTAGGAGTCAGATAAACCTGGATTTGAATCCTGGCTCTCTGGTCTATAGCTGTGGGATCTTTGCCAAATCCATGATAGGGTCTTTCCAAGAAACTTGCTGTATTTCATCTGAAGGATGCTAAATCACCATGAGTAGGTCGTTACTGTTTACCTAGGACAAACATACAAAGGGCCTAAGAGGAGGCACATAGGTAAGGTTTTAGCCTAGTGTCTGGTGTCTTTATTCCTGGGACCTAGAACTGGAAACGTGGTACCCTACCCAAGGTATCTGGAATTGGAAATACCAGTTGGGAATCAATCCAAAATATTTTGTATGAGTAGAGCCAAACACTGGGAATGCAAATCTGAGATCAGAGGTAGGAATGGTTTTGGAATGAAGTGAAGACTTTATAGTTAGATGCAGAAAGACTGAAGGGAGGACAAGTTTGCAAATGAAAGAAAATTTCATTCAGCATAATTCCTGAGTATGATCATTCTTATCTATAAATACTGGGGAAAATAATAACTACCTAGCAGGGTGCTCAGGAAGAATCTGGGGAAAAGAAGCAATATAAAATATATCTATAGAATTATCAGCTGATTAGAGAAAATAAAAAGTCATTCCCTTGTTCTCAAAGGTAACTCAAGCTTATTTGCAGACACACAATTCTATAAAAAGCTACCAACTGCTCTCACTGCCAGATGCAAAATGCTGGGAGCTTATAGAATGGCAAAGCCTTCTGGGCCCTAGCAATGGCCAAAACCTTGACCAGAAAACAATACTATGAGGCTATCCAACAGCAACCAGGTTTTTCCCTTCTCCTCTAACTCTGGGGAAAGCCTATGTATTCTGTAACTCTTCCTCGATCTCATCTGCTTCTCTCATTTTTTTACCTTTCTCCTTCAGTGAGGTGATGTCTCCCAGTGATGCTAATGGTAAATCACTTCTGAGATAGCCAGGTATGGTCCTCCAAGTAAACAGAAGAAAGAGGTTCCATTAGAAGAGAAAAAATACTCTGTTCCAAATAATGCAGCTAATCTCCTAAGGAATTATTAATGTGAGGTGGCATTAGCTTCCCTGGTGGCTCCGACGGTAAAGAATTCGCCTGCAATGCAAGAGACCTGAGTTCAATCCCTGGGTGGGAAGATCCCCTGGAAGAGAGCGTGGCAACTCACTCCAGTATTCTTGCCTAGAGAATCCCATGAAAAGAGGAGTCTGGTGGGCTACAGTCCACACAGTCACACAGATTCGGACAAGACTGAAGTGACTAAGCAGCAGCAGCAGCAGCATAAATAGAATAAGAGAACATATTTAAAAGAGTAGACTCTTGCTCATGGAGTTTCTTCACAGAGCTAGAACAAATAATTTCACAATTTGTATGGAAATACAAAAAACCTTAAATAGTCAAAGCAATCTTGAGAAAGAAGAATGGAACTGGAGGAATCAACCTGCCTGACTTCAGGCTCTACTACAAAGCCACAGTCATCAAGACAGTATGGTACTGGCACAAAGACAGAAATATAGATTAACAGCACAAAATAGAAAGCCCAGAGATAAACCCACACACCTATGGACACCTTATCTTTGACAAAGGAAGCAAGAATATACAATGGAGAAAAGATAATCTCTTTAACAAGTGGTGCTGGGAAAACTGGTCAACCACTTGTAAAAGAATGAAACTAGAACACTTTCTAATACCATACACAAAAATAAACTCAAAATGGATTAAAGATCTAAATGTAAGACAAGAAACTATAAAACTCTTAGAGGAGAACATAGGCAAAACACTCTCCGACATACATCACAGCAGGATCCTCTATGATCCCCTGCAGCTCAATTCCACAAAGAGGTACCATTTTACGCCAATCAGAATGGCTGTGATCCAAAAGTCTACAAGCAATAAATGCTGGAGAGGGTGGGGAGAAAAGGGAACCCTCTTACACTGTTGGTGGGAATGCAAACTAGTACAGCCACTATGGAGAACAGTGTGGAGATTCCTTACAAAACTGGAAATAGAACTGCCTTATGACCCAGCAATCCCACTGCTGGGCATACACACCGAGGAAACCACAATTGAAAGAGACACGTGTACCCCAGTGTTCATCGCAGCACTGTTTATAATAGCCAGGACATGGAAGCACCCTAGATGTCCATCAGCAGATGAATAGATAAGAAAGCAGTGGTACATATACACAATGGAGTATTACTCAGCCATTAAAAAGAACACATTTGAATCAGTTGTAATGAGGTGGATGAAACTGGAGCCGATTATATAGAGTGAAGTAAGCCAGAAAGAAAAACACCAATACAGTATACTAATGCATATATATGGAATTTAGAAAGATGGTAACAATAACCCTGTATGTGAGACAGCAAAAGAGACACAGATGTATAGAACAGTCTTTTGGACTCTGTGAGAGAGGGAGAGGGTGGGATGATTAGGGAGAATAGCATTGAAACATGTATAATATCATATATGAAATGAATCGCCAGTCCAGGTTTGATGCATGATACAGGATGCTTAGGGCTGGTGCACTGGGATGACCCAGAGGGTTGGTACGGGGAGGGAGGTGGGAGGGGGGTTCAGGATGGGGAGCACGTGTATACCTATAGTGGATACATGTTGATGTATGGCAAAACCAATACAATATTGTAAAGTAATTAGCCTCCAATGAAGATAAATAAATTAAAAAAAAAAAACTGTGTAAACTAGTAAACAATGGTGCAGCTTTTTCAAAGACAAACTGTCATCCAAAAATAAAAAATTAAAGAGTAGACTCATATATCAGCCTCACCTTCATCTTAGGATTTTCAAGTTCATATACATAGAAGAACCTCCATTTCACATACATCTTGGAAGTTTAGAGTTATAAGTATCCACAGAGATCAGTTAACCCAACACTCTATTATAAATTATAAGGAGGAATTTCACTTGTAAGTCCAGTGGCTAAGACTTCAATGCAGGGGCCCCAGCTTTGATCCTGGGCCAGGGAATTAGATCCCACAAGTAAGGTCCTGAATGCCACAACTAAGAGCCAGCACAACCAAATAAATGAGAAAATACTTTTTAAAAATTGAAGATAAGGAAACCAAACCAAAGAAACCAAAGACACTCGGGAAAAGGGCTTGTAGTGTTAATGGTAAGATATACTTTCCACTACACCTCCTTGCCACACTCCTCCACATCTACTCTGAGATACAAGAGATGACTTTTAGAGCTACAGTAGTTTTGTGAGCTTCCTTTCCAAGCTGGGTAAGAAGCTTTACTATAACTCTGGTGATTTTTTTTCATTTCAGAATGATTAAGGTTGAAATTTATTACAGGCAGGCAACAGCAGCCAGTCAGAACAATCATTAATTCTTTTCAGGATCTCATTGAATTTCTCTGGCTCCTGTTGGAATTGTATTTACGTATTCAAGAGAGAGAAAACAAAGGAAACATCTCAATGTATTAAGAAACTGGGTTCACAACCAACTGTGATTTTTAAAAAGGAACCTTTCCCTGTAGGATCATTTTTTTCTGCAGTGAATGAGTATACTATAAATTCAGAAAATACATCTAAATAGGCCTATTGGGAAGAAAAAGGCAGACATGCATGTGTGTATGTCTGTGATTACATTATTTTATTAATTGATTTGAGGGAAAAGAGCATATTTTGATTTTCCAGTTAAGTATGTGAGCACATAATTATTTCCACCTTACCATAGGGGATCTAAGTGCCTAAGAGAAACACCTTCATAGTTATTTCTAGGTTCCATAATAATAGAGGAATAAAAGACCCAAATGGCACCTAAGACTACCATGGTTAAACTGAAATGAAATCCTCTTTAAAGCAGTCAGTTAATGCCCCAAATTTCCAAGTGCTAGGAGTAACTTCCCAAACTGTTTACATTTACGTTACATAATGTAAATTATATTTATATTACCTCATTTGCATAAGTGATTCTATACTCTAAGTGCCTAAGAGAAACACCTTCATAGTTATTTCTAGGTTCCATAATAATAGAGGAATAAAAGACCCAAATGGCACCTAAGACTACCATGGTTAAACTGAAATGAAATCCTCTTTAAAGCAGTCAGTTAATGCCCCAAATTTCCAAGTGCTAGGAGTAACTTCCCAAACTGTTTACATTTACGTTACATAATGTAAATTATATTTATATTACCTCATTTGCATAAGTGATTCTATACACAAAATACTAATGAGAAGTTGAATTAGACTTTTTCAAATTGATAAATTTGCAGCAAGATGTATAGAATAAATGAGCACAGCATTTTACATACATTTACTAAAGAAAATATGAATTTTTTGACCAGGGTGGTCAAGAAGGTTCAATGAAAATCCTAAATATAAAGCACACAGTGGAATCACTAGCTCTTAATAGGAAATAAATGATCATTTCCTCATCTTCAAGTATAGTTCAAACCAGTCCTAACCTTGGACACTGCAAGGAATAAGTTTCTAAATAATCACTCAATAATTTAGCAAAGGGATTCATTCAAGATAAACTTGTACCTCTATATGACTGTAACCAGTACTCAGGAATTCACCTCCATTCTTAATTCAATGCTTTCCAATAACACAGGTGGAAACAGAGCTGTAACTTCACCTCCCCTATTAGGGCTCCACTTTTCTACCCAGGTGCCAATTCTAAACCCTTGTTCCACTGGCTTTTCATCTGGCTATTATTTCCCCATGATAAAAACAAGTAATGAATTCTGCTATTTCTCACCTGGTGGCATTTGCATTTCGTAGAAGACTGGATTACCAAAAAGCCATCTGAGGGCCAAATACATCCTTTTTAAGAGTGGAAACAATGTAATTTGTGAGAAATTTTCTGAAACTTCTCTCATCTCCACCAAAATCAGGACCAGGAGTAGAACCCTAGATGGGCCAGGGAATGGAAGGGACGGAACAGTCTACTCTGAAATTCTTGTGTGAGTTAGTGACTGCTCACCACACAAGGCTAGCTCTAACACTGTGTTTGAGGGGTCTGACATCATAGTGAGTTGTATTAGCTTTTTAACTTCCTTCCTTAGCACCTCTTCAAATCCAGCCAGGAAAACCAAACTGGCAAGTGAATTAATACAATGTGATATAGGCAGAAATCAAACCACAGTCCTTCCAAATAGGATTGAGAGTATCAGGAGTGGCTAAAGAGTCCTGGTTCATACTCAAAATTCAGGGGGTAAAAAAGGAGAAAACAGGACTTAAATGACAAGCATGAGAACTCATATAATACTATTATTATTATATCATGTATAAAAGAGTTTTGATCTGTCCTTGATATTATCAATTCTCTCTCAGTCTCACCTACCTACTTGCCAGGAGAGGTCATCTCTTCAACTGAATTGTTTGATATTGTTTATGGAGGCTTTCTTTGAAAACAGTCAAAAATTCTACTTCAAAGCAGGATGGGGGGAAAGAGACCTTGTTGAAGGAAGCCATGGCTCTTTGGTTCTGATTTCATGAAATGTTATATGACCTGAGTAAATCTGCAAGCCTTGTGTTTCAAGGATATCTTCAGCATCTCTTCTTTCTTTGCTTGCTTTTTAAATGATTCTACATATCTCTAAGCAACACCCTGGAAACAGCATAGTACCCTTGCATCATGTTGCAGTATAAGAAGTCCTCCATCTTTCCTCAAAGAATCAAATCTTAAAAACAGGAAGATACTTTAAGTAGGCAAGGGTGAGTTCTTCAGCAGCTTTAGTGCTTTATAAAGGGGTCTCAAAAGGCATTGCTTCTAGGCAGCCTACCTCAAATTTAATCAGAGCTGCCTCATATATATCTATTTTATACACTGAGGTTCTGAGGAAGTTGTTGTTGCCAAAAGGTTGCATAGCTAAAATCAATTTCTTGAAAAACATATTCCCCATCATATTATGTGCTCAATTTATATGAGTTGATAAAAAATATATATATCTTTGAATATACAATGGAATGCTGCTGCTGCTGCTGCCGCCTGCTAAGTCGCTTCAGTCGTGTCCGACTCTGTGCAACCCCAGAGACGGTAGCCCACCAGGCTCCCCCATCCCTGGGATTCTCCAGGCAAGAACACTGGAGTGGGTTGCCATTTCCTTCTCCAATGCATGAAAGTGAAAAGTGAAAGTGAAGTTGCTCAGTTGTGTCCGACTCTTCGAGACCCCATGGACTGCAGCCTACCAGGCTCCTCCATCCATGGGATTTTCCAGGAAAGAGTATTGGAGTGGGGTGCCATTGCCTTCTCCAACAATGGAATGCTACTCAGTCATAAAAAGGAATGATATTGAGTCATTTGTAGAGATTTGGATGGATCTAGCGTCTGTTATACAGGGTGAAGTCATACAGAAAAAAAAAATCATATATTAACACATGTATGTGGGACTTAGAAAAATGGTACAGATGAACCTATTTGCAGGCAGGATAGAGATGCAGATGTTGTGGACATGGGGGCGGGGAGGACATGCACGATGCATTGAGAGACTGGAATTGATGTGTGTGTACTGTCACATGTAAAACACTTAGCTAGTGGGAACCTACTGTATAGCACAAGGAGCTCAGCTCAGTGCTCTGTGTTGACCTAGAGGGGTGGGAGGCATGTCCAAGAGCAGAGAGATATATGTATACATATGGCTGATTCACTTCATTGTACAACAGAAACTAATACAACTTTGTAAAGCCATCATACTCCAATTACTATAAACATTTTGATGATGCTTTCTATTTTCTTTGCTGCTCTACCATGCACTAAAGCATGGCATGAAAATTGGTATCTCTTATCCTCCACATTAAGCTTTCATTCTCAGGCCACTGGTTAACTTTGACAGGCTGCCATCAACAACCTACAGAAACAGTATACACTTTAAGAGAATCTCTAGGTCCTACGATTAAAATTTTCAAAGTTCGGATAATTGTTGGCACAGAATTGCAGGGAATTTATGAAAAGTGATAGGTGAATTACTATTTTTGCCACATTTAGTCCCATGTCAGGGCAGAGATGGGCAACATGACCTTTGTTTGGCCTAGTCTGCCTGTTTCAGCCAGGTCTGTGTGAGGTTGTGGTGTCTGATAGGTGCAAAAGAAGGAGTTTCACCAGCTCTGGACAACAACCAACGCCTAGGATCTTGGTAGTGGTGGTGGCTTAGTTGCTAAATTGTGTCTGACTCTTGTGACCCCAGGGACTATGGCCCACACCAGGCTCCTCTGTCCCTGGGAGTCTCCAGGCAAGAATACTGGAGTGGGCTGCCATTTCCTTCTCCAGGAGATCTTGAGCCAGGGATCCAACTAGGGTCTCCTGCATTGCAGGCAGTCTCTTTACCAACTGAGCCACCAGGGAAGCCCAATTGTTTAAAGAAGTAAGACAAAAATTCTTGCCCCCATGGAACTTATATTCCAGAAAGATTGAGTATGTACAAGAGAAAATATGTGTAAACAGGGATGGGGCACTGTAAATACTTGAACTGAAGGGAACACTGAAGACACTGCTATAAGCAGACAAATATTGTACAAAAGCTTCATAAGAAATTTGAATTGGAGGGTGTATCAGTTTGCATGGGCCACCATAACAAAATACCACAGAATGGGTGGCTTATTTATTTTCTAACAGTTCTGGAGGCCAAAAGTGCGTGATTCACAAGTCCACAAATTCAATTTTTGGTGAGGGCTCTCTTCTTGGCTTGAAGATAGATGCATTGTCACTACGTCCTCACCTTTCCTCTATTCACACTAATAACACTCTCTCATGTTTCCTCCTTTTATAAGGACACCAGTCCCACAGGATTAGGGCTATGACCTAATTATCTCATAAAGTCTCCATACACAAATACCATCATGTTGGGGATTAGGACTTCAAAGTATAAATTTGAGGGAAACACAATTCTCTGTCCATAACAGAGAACAATGCCTCTTAAGGATGACTTTTGGCCTCACATTTTATATTTTCATTGTCTACTTTTAACCATGTGATTGGACATGTCGTATTTATTGGAGTTAGCCAAGTATACCATTTGCTGGCAAAGTCACCCTCCCCACCACTAAAACATCACTTGGCTAAACTGATCTGTGGACAATGAATCTGGAAGCAAGACTCAAAATGTAAGCAGAATTTTAAAATGAAAAAAAGAAAACCCCTCACACAAAACCTCTCTTTCAGAGTCTATTATGATGGTGATCATTTTCTCCTGCATCCTCGTCTAAATGCTGAGTACCAGAATTATTTGGTTCAAGAAGGGGAGAAAAGAATGAAATAGAAAACAAAAAAAAAAGCAAAAAACCCAAAATGAATCCTCTCTCCATAAAATCACTGGTGAAATGAATTCAGACAACAATGAAGGAAGACATGGGTTGCCATTCTTTCTCCTCAGGATTCTACTATTAAAAGATTGCCATGAACTTCTCTGGTGGCTCAATGGTTAAGAATCCTCCTGCCAATGCAGGAGATATGTGTTCAATCCCTGGTCTGGGAAGATTCCACATGCTGTGGAGCAACTAATTCCAAGCACCACAATCACTGAGCCCATGCTCTAGAGTCCATGAGCTGCAACTACTAAAGCCCACACACCAAAAACCTGTGCTCCACAGCAAGAGAAACTACCACAATGAGAAGGCCACACACTCTAATCAAGAATAGCCCCTGCTCACCACAACTAGAGAAAGCCCACGAGCAGCAACAAAGACCCACCACAGCCAAAAATAAATAAAAGAACCAAGAAGGGATTGCCACATATTAATTCCTCAAATTAGTCAGTTGTCACTTTAAGAAGATAGAGTCTGGTCTTAGAAATATAAAAATGAAGCATAGTAATAACAAATACTCATGCAAGGTGAGAAGGAAGGTCTACTAGAGCCTCCCCAACCCAAGAAGGGGTTTTGAATCTGGAACAGCCAGAAGAGGAAAGGCCCACTTACCAGACCAAAAGAGAGCAGCCAAAAGGTTGGTATAGGAACTCAGTAGCAGGAGAGACAGACTCAAGCTAGCATCACCATTTTGCCTAGGAACATTCTGGGTGCTTAATGAAGACTATGAGTAGAGCAACTCAATTTCAAGGTAAAATGGTCACCAAGGTCAGGTCAGGTAGCAAAAGTCATCAACTCCAAAAGTGAATACCTAGTAGGTGCTCAATACAGGTGTGCTAAATTGAACTGAAACTTGGGCTCACCCTGCCTACATCCTTGATTTAGATATTTGAAGGCATTTATCTTTATTTCTTGTTAGTTGGTTATCTCTTATAACAGTGTATCTATTAATTAGCTTGTCCACATGCCTCACATATCTCAAAAATAAGGACAAATACAGATAAAACCTATACTCAAAATCAGGAGCAATTTTGTTTAACGGCAGCATGCCTTTAACCTTGGCAGAGCTTCCTTCACTTTGCCTTTGAGGAGTGATGAAGAAAAACAATAAAACCTTGCCTTTCTGTAACACCTTGACATCACCAAGGGTTTTTCATTACTCCTCATGGCTTATTTGTTAAAAACACAATTTCAGAACACAGAGGGGTACCAAAATCAGGGAGCCTTTATTCCACCACCCCTTGTCTGAGAGAGGTAGGGACATGGGGGAAAAAAAAGAAAAGAAAGAAAGAACCTGTCATTCACAGCTTCAAGCAGATGGAATTCTTCTGGGACTCGAAGTGACCCAGAACAAAACTAACCCACGAAAGACTCTCTTTATGATCCCTCTTGTTCCTCTATTATAAGCCAACAGACAAAGCCCCGCATACCAATTCCCCAGCTGGTCCTGGTGCCAAAGTAATTTCAACACCAAAACCCACTCAGCCCTGGAGAAAAAGAAATAGCACATGTACTGGAGACTGTTTGATTAAAGCTCACAGGCTGCATCTTTCAGAGCTTCTGCCCTTTATAAAGCTCAAAGTCCCTTAGCCAAGTGTGCCTTTGATTACCTGCCCTCTGAAAAGCCTGAGATCGCCTCTTCTGCTTCATCAAAGGCTAGAAAAAAGGCAGGGAGGAATTTGGACCCCAGTGTATTAACACACCACTTGACACACTTGAAGAGAACTTGAGAAGTGACCTTTGCATATTTTAGTGAAATACACATACAACTTGCTTGCTGAGACATTTATAAACATCTATATATTAAAATGCAGGATAAAGCTATTCCTTATGTAAGTGATGTGCCACTGGCAGTATGAATAACAAAAGAACTTCAGAATGACAGGGCTGCCTGATTTTAATAATTAATAGTCTCTATTTTAGAGCTTATTACAATTCACTGAAAAGTTGAATGGAATCTCCAGAGAGTTCCCATGTACCCTAACACCCCTGATCCCACACACACAATTACCTATTATTAACATCTTACATTAGCAAGCTACATTTGTTACAACTGATGAGCCAATATTAATACATCATTAACTAAAACCCATAGATTGCATTAGAGTTCACTCTGTTTTACATTCTATAGGAATTGACAATTGTATAAGGACCATTATAGTCACCATTATAGTGTCATACAGAAAGTTTCCCTGCTCTAAACATACACTGGGCTCCACTTATTAATCCCTCCCTTTCCTCAGTCCCTGGCAAGCACTGATCTTTTTATTGTCTCCATCAGTTCAGTTCAGTTGCTCAGTCGTGTCTGACTCTTGGCGACCCCATGAATCACAGCATGCCAGGCCTCCTTGTCCATCACCAACTCCCGGAGTTCACTCAAACTCATGTCCATCAAGTTGGTGATGCCATCCAGTCATCTCATCCTCTGTCATCCCCTTCTCCTCCTGCCCCAATCCCTCCCAGCATCAGGGTCTTTTCCAATGAGTCAACTCTTCGCATGAGGTGGCCAAAGTATTGGAGTTTCAGCTTTAGCATCAGTCCTTCCAATGAATACCCAGGACTGATCTCCTTTAGGATGGACTGGTTGGACCTCCTTGCAGTCCAAGGGACTCTCAAGAGTCTTCTCCAGCACCACAGTTCAAAAGCATCAATTCTTCGGCACTCAGCTTTCTTCACAGTCCAACTCTCACATCCATACACGACCACTGGAAAACCATAGCCTTAATTAGACAGACTTTTGTTGGCAAAGTAATGTCTCTGCTTTTCAATATGCTATCTAGGTTGGTCATAACTTTCCTTCCAAGGAGTAAGTGTCTTTTAATTTCATGGCTGCAGTCACCATCTGCAGTGATTTGGGAGTCCCAAAAATAAAGTCTGACACTGTTTCCACTGTTTCCCCATCAATTTCCCGTGAAGTGATGGGACCAGGTGCCATGATCTTCGTTTTCTGAATGTTGAGCTTTAAGCCCGCTTTTTTACTCTCCTCTTCCACTTTCATCAAGAGGCTTTTTAGTTCCTCTTCACTTTCTGCCATGAAGGAGGTGTCATCTGCATATCTGAGATTAGTTTTGCCTCTTTTCAGAATGTCAAATAGTTGGAGTTATACTATATGTAGACTTTTCAGGTTGGCTTCTTTCACTTAGCAATATGCAATCAAGTTCCCCTATGTCTTTTTATAGCATAGAATTTCATTTTTTAGCATTGAATAATATTGTTTTATGGATGTGCCACAATTTATCCATTAACCTACTGAAGGGTACTTTGGTTGCTTCCAAGTTGCAGCAAGTATGAATAAAGTTGCTGCAAACATCCATGTGCAGGTTTTCATGTGGATACAAATCTTCAGCTCATTTGGGTAAATATTGAAGAGTGTGATTAATGACTCTTAAGGCAGGAGTATGCATAGTTTCATTAAGAAATTGCCAAACTGTCAAAGTGACTGTACCATTTTGTATTCCCACCAGCAATAAATCAGAGTTCCTGTTGCTCCACATTCTCACTAGCATCTGCTGTTATCAAGTGTTTTAGGATTTTAGACACTGAAATAGTATGGAGTAGTATGTCAGTATTATTTGAACTTGCAATCCCTTGACATATAACGTTGGGCATCTTTTCATATGCTTATTTGTCATGTGTATATCTTCTTTGGTGAGGTGTCTTGGCAGATGTTTTCCCCACTTTTTAACTGTGTTGTTTTCTCATTATTAAATTTTAAGATACTTGTGTATTTTCGATACTTTTTTTTTTAAACAGATAAGTGTTTAGCAAAGATTTTCTCTCAATCTGTTTGTGCCTTTTCTTATCATTCTCTTGTGCCTTTAGCAGTGCAGAAGTTCCTAATTTAATGAAGTCCAACTTTCCAATTTTTTCTTCAATGAACAGTGCTTTTTGTATATGTATGTAAAAAATCACTGGACACAAGGTCACCTAGATTTTCTATCTTATTTTCAAGGAGTTGTATAGCTCTGCATTTTCCATTTAAGTTGACCATTCATTTTGATTTACTTTCTTTGGAACTTGTAAGGCCCAAGTTTAGTAATTGATTGTTTTGGCATATAGATGTCCTTCTTTCATCTTAGTGAATTACCTAGGATGATACTAAAAAGGAATGGCAAGTAGGGACATCTGTGTCTTGCGCTTGATCACAGCAGGAAGCATCTAGTCTCTTGCCGTTTAAGTATGATGTTAGCTGCAGGCTTTTTGTAGATGTTCTCTCCTAAGTTAAGGAAATTTTCCTCTAATTTGCTGAGTTTTTAATCGTGAATGGACATTGGATTTCATCAAATGCATTTTCTACATCTATTGATATGATTACATGATTTTTCCTTTTTAGCCTATTGATATGATGGTTGGTGATGGACAGGGAGGCCTGGCATGCTGCAATTCATGGGGTCGCAAAGAGTCGGACACAACTGAGCAAATGAACTGACTGATTGATGATGGATTACATTAACTGTCAGCAACAATTTTCAAACCTAATGTCCCATAATAATGTATGTTGATAAAATCTTAGTATATCTTTAGGCTAGAATATTAGGCAGCCATTAATTCGGTTCTCAGAAATGCTCAACAAGAGAAAAATGTTACTTATAATAAACATTGGAAGAGTGATGTACAACATCTTTGGTGTGTATATAATATACACATATACAATGCTCTATATTTTTTAACTCACACAGATATGTATCACCCACAAAAACCACAGAAATTTGAACAAGGCACTTAACACACTTTAAAAAGTATACTTGTTTACTATAAAAAATTGAAACTAGAAAGCAGAGTGTCACTTTGTCTAATCTCAGATGGGAATGTGTGTTGGGTGACTCCTATATTTTGCCACTCCGTAAATCTCTATGAATAATCATGAAAGCACTGTGAGTGTTGATTTTAGGATCATGAATTTACATAATTAGGGGAGATCTTCAAATATGGAATCTATAAAATCACTTCATATAAATATAGATACAGGTATACATATAGAAGGACAGTCAAAAATTACATAGAAATGGGAAAGGCAATATATATAATGCTATAAAGAAAAATAGTAATGTTTATTGCAAGTGATCTTAATTTGTATTCTTTGTACATTTCAGTTTTTCAAATTTTCTTTTTTACATGATAAGAGGTTTATCATGAAATCAACTACAATAGTAATAAATTTTCTAAACCTAAAGTTTATTGAAAAATAGTTAATTATGGCACTTCCATGCTATAAAATACTATTCATTCTTTAAAGATTACATTTAAGAAAAGTTTGATAATATAGTATATGCTATATGAAAAAGCATATGCTGAATGAAAAAGATATAAAATAAATACACACACACACAAGGTTCTAAACTCTATCAAGAAATGGCTATCAGGATATAGATGAAAAAGTTAGCAATATTTCTCTCTAGAGGTGGAATTATGAGCAACTGTTACCCTTTTTTCCCTCCAAATGTCTACATTTTCTAAACCTTTCAAATGAGTACCACATCTCTCTCTCAAAATAGAAAAAGAATTATTCACTGTCTCTAGTAAGTAAGCAAAATCTCATAGATCTAGGCCTTTTTTCAGAAATATAAGATAACCTCATAAATTTTTAAATTCCTTTCCAAGGAAGCTATCTAGATTTGGGTACATTTTAGTTATAATATTCTGTTTTCCCACTATTTCTATAGTGAACAGGAATGCTTATAAAATAAACCAAAAACCATTAAAAAAGAAAATCATACTGGGAAATGTTACTAAATTGAACTAATCCAGGCAAGCATTTCAAAGTTACATAAATTGAAAGTGAGATTATCAATCTCTTTAACTTCATGGAAGCCAGCAGGATAAAGACAAGAAAACCATATGTGAGCAGAGGTCGTAATCAGAGTGAGAGAAGCTGATGGCAAACATTTACTTCCTTAAGCTCCAGGGCTGCTGCATATTAACATCATAAGATTCCTTACAAATAAATATTGGTTTTGAAAGTGTATATACATTTCATTGAAACACACTATTTGTGTCTGATGAAAAGCCTGTCTGTAAGGCTATTAAATCACAAAACACATCAAAGACAACACAGCTTTTAAGCAGATGTGCAAGCTTTTGTTATAGCAAAATGTCTTTAAGCTAGGAGCATACTACCTTTTACGCTGGATTTTGTTCCTTAAGACTTTCTTGTTAAGAAATTAAATTAAAAAATAGACTTTTTTGGTTATGGCTAGAAACTTTCTTCCAAGTCCCCACACAGACTCAAACACAGAAAAAAGAATATGAGTTGACTTAGAACTTCCTGAGCTTCTAAAATCTGACAGCGAGAAACAAATACCATAGCATGATCCATGAAGCATTCCTTCTGGAGCTAGGTGGACAGATGCCATGAAAGTCTCTCAAACCAAATTTTAAGGTGTAAAAAAATTGAAAATCGATTTATCAAGTGAAATAACATCAACATGTTTCCCCAGCTTGTACTGTTGGCATCTGTCACACAGTCTGACAATATACCTGTAGAGTAGCTCTCAAGTGTTTGATCTCTTGTTTATAAGAAGTACGATTATAAAGTAATATGACTATTTTAATCTAACACTCTGTATAGCATTTTCCTCATAATGAATGCCTCTGCCCTCAAAGGAATCGTGTTAGGATACAATATCCTTTATTTGCTCAAAACCTGCTTCTAATCCTTTTAGGGACTACATTCTGACACATGAGAAAGCCCATCAAAACATTTTATAGTCCCCTCTTTATTTTCAGACTCCAGTAGGGTGGCAAGACACTGCTTCAAAAGCTTTCTCCAGTTTCTCAAATTTACCATCCACCATCCCAGAGGGTAACGACTGACCACTATTAAGAATATTTAAATTAGAGGCCTGGCGTGCTGCGATTCATGGGGTCGCAAAGAGTCGG
>SJXQ01004530.1:0-32902 GCA_006408695.1 Aepyceros melampus | reverse complement strand
ATGCTGAAGCTGAAACTCCAAAACTTTGGCCACCTGATGCTAAGAATGATTCACTGGAAAAGATCCTGATGCTGGGAAAGATTGAGCACAGGAGGAGAAGGGGACAACAGAGGATAAGATGGTTGGATGGCATCACTGACTCAATGGACATGAGTTTGAGTAATCTCCAGGAGTTGGTAATGGACAGGCAAGCATGGTTTGCTGCAGTCCATGGGGTCATAAAGAGTCAGACACAATTGAGCTACTGAACTGAACTGAAAGAAGGAAAAATGGCAGTTATCTCCATAGACATAGAAATGGTGTTTGGTTAACTTTAGCTTTCATTCCTAATAAAAACTCTTAATTTAAAAATGATAGTTACTATAGTATTTTAACATGAAAACTGTGTATGCCAAGCTAAGGAGAGTCAACATTGTGCTTGTGATCACGGAATGGAAACATTCTCATTAAATACAGAACACGACAAGTAACATTTTATCACCATTGACACTGAAAAGCTTCTAGAAATACTTGCCAATGCAATTGTACAGAGAAAAATCCAAGCCTTTGTTAGAATTTAAGTTTCATGAGGGTCACAATTTGCATCTAATTCAACACATATGTACTCAATTAATTATCCCAGTATATACATTGGAAAGAAAAACCCAGATCATCTCTATTTGCAAATTATTATGATCATTAATTCAAATATCCCTGAGAAGCAACTAAAAGGCAATTAGATCTAGTAGGGGAATTAAATATGTTGACTAGTTACAAAGATATAAATAATGTGCACAAACATTTAGAATATTAGGTGTACTTTAAGATTCTCTTAAGGCAGATGACGAATGTCTGAATAAATGGTATACAAGGCCTGATCTGGAGCTAACAATAGTCATATTTTAAAACTAGCACTCAACACTGAATTAATCAAGTTTTGTCTTAATAATTAAGGCTGGTTATCAATTGAATATGAAAACTTAGAGTGTCCAGTACTAAGGTATATCCTACCAGGTAATAAAATGTATTATAAAGTTGCAGTTAAAAAGGATGCGTTAATATTTCAAGAACATACTCTTGAAAACAAAAAAGAGATCACAAAAATAGACTCAAGTAAAAATGAAGATGTAAATGAGATTTGCATTCAATTCAAATGAAAGGAAATGGACTAATTAACAAACTGAGGTACAAAAGCTGGAGAACAATTAAAGCTAATTTACCTTACTTCTTGCTCCAAAATAAAATTTTACAAACAATGGTTTATGAAAGTATGAAAACACTGAAAGAAAATAGAACACAGTGAGAAAGTGAAAGATGACCACATTGTTTTTTTAATATAAGACAATTAACAAAAGTCAAACGACAAATGGTAAAGTGGGAAAGTAGTTTTTAGCACATATGCTTTCAGTGGGTTAATTATAGCTTTGTATTTATAATAATATATTTATTATATGTATTCATAATAATATTTATATATTTATGTAATATTTATAATAATCATACATATTCCTTGACATTAATAAAAAACAAAAAACTCATCCAGGAAGACAAAAATGAGGAAAAGATGTGAAAAGACCCTTCACAGAAAGTAAGATAAGTAAAGGAATTATTATAAATATAGAAAAATAATTTTAATGTAGTCAAATATTTTGAAATAACAGTGAAAATCCACTTATTACAAACAAGTTGGCAAATATAGCATATTGATGAAGTGCTGCTGGCAGGTGTGAACCTTTCAAAACTAAGGTGTGAAACTTTCATCCAGTTTTGGTGAAGGAATAAAGTTTGCTTGCAAATTTAGCATAGTCTATCAAAATTTTAAATGTTCGTTCCCTTTGACTCAACTTTTGCTTCCAGGAACCTCTCTTTAAATATAGCATATTGATGAAGTGCTGCTGGCAGGTGTGAACCTTTCAAAACTAAGGTGTGAAACTTTCATCCAGTTTTGGTGAAGGAATAAAGTTTGCTTGCAAATTTAGCATAGTCTATCAAAATTTTAAATGTTCGTTCCCTTTGACTCAACTTTTGCTTCCAGGAACCTCTCTTAGAGGACATGATGTGTGTGAATATTATTTAGGATGTTATGTAGGAGAAGTAGACTCTTAATTTAAACCACTCTAATGTAATGTTATCTTTTTTCCTATTTTTAAAAGCTTTTAATTTTTTTAGTGTTTAGTTGATTTATAATGATTCAAGGATACTCAAAGTAATTTACTGTATTATACATAAACACATGCACACACACACATACATATACTTTCTCAGATTTTTTTTTTTTTTTACTAAGGAAATGGCAGCCCACTCCAGTGTTCTTGCCTGGAGAATCCCAGGGACGGGGGAGCCTGGTGGGCTGCCGTCTATGGGGTCGCACAGAGTCGGACATGACTGACGTGATTTAGCATAGGTTATTACCAGAGAGTAAGTATAGTTCCCAGGGCAGTGGGTCCTCATTGTTTCTTTGCTCTGTATATAGTTGTATGTGACTGTTAATCCCAAATTTTATCTTTTATAACAATAGCGTTTATTTAGATCTGGTTCCTTAACCAAACCAAGGCTTGCTCTTCGAAGCACATATTTCTTAAAGAGCATTAAGCTGGTGCTGGGGTGGGATGAGGAGATAGTGTGGCATTTTCCTACTGCCAATGACTTCAGAAAATTCACTCTTAGTGTTAAAAACTATCCTCTGTCAAACATCTAAAAGAAAAGGATCGTGCTAGACATTGTATATACATTACTTCTAATTCTTCCTTTCACTCATCAGTGTAGAGAATCTTATTTGCATAATGAAGATTAGGAAATTTTCTTTTCAGGGATGGAAGAGAAGGTTTAGACCCCAAAGGGGATGAGAGATGACAAGATAACAAGATGGTATATTTTGTGTAAGAAGGGAGTGTAGAGGATTTGCATTCCTGTAATAATGGATGTCTATTTCTTAGCCTGGAGAGAACTCACTATCACCTTATCTCATCTTTAGGTCAATGCAATTAGTTTCACCCTGAGAAAAATTGCTGTCTTCAAATTTATATAACTTAACACTGGAAGCTAGAAGTCAGCAGAAGTTAAATTTAAATTTATAGAAGTATTCACTTAATCGTCTAGCAGTGTCAGAAAGATAAACCTAGAAGCTCTTTACATTGAAGCTAGATAGAAGAAAATTTTCTTGACCAACTTTGCTCAGTGCCCTGGAATATTTTCGTGAAGGAGATTGGTTAATTCCTATTTATGAAAGTCTGGATGCCAGTTAGGATTCTTGCAGCTACAGATATATAAAAATCCAACAGACCTGGCTTAAAGAAATGCAAATTTTATAGCCTCATGTAATAAAAAATGGACAAGTAAAAAGTCCAGGACCAGTTAATAGACTAGTCAATGACGTCAAGCCCTCTGATCAACGTTCAGTGACCTTCTGCTCAGGGCTGTAAGATGACTGCCAACTAGTAAGCATCATACCCTATAAAAGGAAGGGGAATCTTACATTTCTGTGTCTCCTTAACAGTGAAAATAACTTCCCAGAAGCCCTCTTGACATTTTGTTTCATGTATCATTGATCAGGGTTGTATTTCACACTTATATCAAAATAATCACTGGCCAAGTGTCAGGAATTGTCACGGGTAGCTCAGTTTAATCAACTTTCAGCAGATGAGTTGGGAGAGAAACCCACAAAAAAACCCACATAAGACCAAGCCTGAAAAACCAGTGTCTGTAAAATTATTATTCAGTCACATTTCTTTTTTAATGCAAGAAGCAAGAAATGACTCAGCAAAAATTTTCAAAATTAAGTCTTATGTTATCAACTCATAGCTAATACAAGTTTCTGTCCAAAACTACCAAAATCAATACATTTCTTTCTTATTTTAGCAATTAACTTTCCTAAGTATATATCTCATAAGTAGTTTTTATTATTATTTAATTGGTCTTCTAATTCTGATTTCAATACCAGTGGGGCTAAGATTGCTAGGATGCTCCCAAAATGCAGTTCAGTTCATCACTCAGTCATATCTGACTCTTTGTGACCCCATGGACTGCAGCACACCAGGCCTCCCTGTCCATCACCAACTCCCGGAGTTTACTCAGACTCATGTCTGTTGAGTCAGTGATGCCATCCAACCATCTCATCCTCTGTCGTCCCCTTATCCTGCCTTCAATCTTTCCCAGCATCAGGGTCTTTTCCAATGAGTCAGTTCTTCGCATCAGGTGGCCAAAGTATTGGAGTTTCAGCTTCAATATCAGTCCTTCCAATAAATATTCAGGGACTGATTTCCTTTAGGAATAACTGGTTGGATCTCCTTGCATTCCAAGGGACTCTCAAGAGTCTTCTCCAACACCACAGTTCAAAAGCCTCAATTCTTTGGTGCTCAGCTTTCTTTATGGTCCAACTCTCACATCCATCCATGACTAATGGAAAAACCATAGCCTTGACTAGATGGACCTCTGTTGGCAAAGTAATGTGTCTGCTTCTTAATATGCTGCCTAGGTTGGTCATAACTTTTCTTTCAAGGAGTAAGTGTCTTTTAATTTCATTGCCGCAGTCACCATTTGCAATGATTTTGGAGCCCAAAAAAATAGTCTGCCACTGTTTCCAGTTTCCCCATCTATTTCCCATGAAGTGATGGGACCAGATGCCATGATCTTCGTTTTCTGAATGTTGAGCTTTAAGCCAACTTTTTCACTCTCCTCTTTCACTTTCATCAAGAGGCTCTTTAATTCTTCTTCACTTTCTGCCATAAGGGTGGTGTCATCTGCATATCTGAGGTTATTGGTGTTTCTCCCAGCAATCTTGATTCCAGCATGTGCTTTCATCCAGCTCATCATTTCTCATGATGTACTCTGCATATAAGCCAAATAAGCAGGGTGACAATATACAGCCTTGACGTACTCCTTTTCCTATTTGGAACCAGTCTGTTGTTCCATGTCCAGTTCTAACTGTTGCTTCCTGACCTGCATACAGATTTCTAAAGAGGTAGGTCAGGTGGTCTGATATTCCCATCTCTTTCAGAATTTTCCACAGTTTGTGGTGGTCCACACAGTGAAAGGCTTTGGCATAGTCAATAAAGCAGAAATAGATGTTTTTCTGGAACTCTTTTTCTTTTTCGATGACCCAGCGGATGTTGGCAATTTGATCTCTGGTTCCTCTGCCTTTTCTCAATCAGGCTTGAACATTTGGAAGTTGATGGTTCACATATTGTTGAAGCCTGGCTTGGAGAATTTTGAGCATTACTTTGCTAGCATGTGAGATGAGTGCAATTGTGCAGTAGTTTGAGCATTTCGTTTCTTGAGGATTGGAATGAAAACTGACCTTTTCCAGTCCTGTGGCCACTGCTGCATTTTCCAAATTTGCTGTCATATTGAGTGCAGCACTTTCACAACATCATCTTTTAGGATTTGAAATAGCTCAGCTGGAATTCCATCACCTCCACTAGCTTTGTCCCAAAATTAGCCATGGCTAAATACAAAAGTTACTCTCATTATTGAGATGATACCACATCCTATAAGTCTCTCACTTAAGTAATTAATAAAATAATATTCATCAGGCTTTTTGTTCATTCCTTTTTCAAGTGAAGTTTTAAATTCAGGTGTTTCTACAGTCTTCAGTTAATTTCAAAACCTCAGGACTGAAGCAGGCTAGTCATTGGAGGCAAAAAAAAAAAAAAACTGGATTTATTTTATTTCTACTGATTGAAATATATTGGTTTTTAGATGAAATGTCTTTTGGTTCCAAATTATGTACATTGTGCAGCCTCTGTATGTATTTTCCAAGTGATTTAAATGAATTTGAATCAGCTCGTTAGGTTCCAGACTGGTACTGAACATAATGACTCATTGCTAAATTAATATTGTCTACCCTGAACTACCCTGTCTAAATCACTTTAATCACTGGGAAGATTCATACTCTTCAAAAGGACAGCCACATTCAAATGAATTCTGCAACAGTTCATTAGGTAATGATGTCATTTATGTTCCCTGGGTCAGCAAATGTGTTTCTGCTTGCTTCAAAGATGGACTGACTGTGAGCAGATAAACAGGTACTTTGTATGCATTTGACGTTCATACATGCACAGAAGGGAGGCATAATGCTGGCACGAAATGTTTCAATTTGGGACATTTCTATGTCTCAGATTCAGCCTCATTTTTTTCTTTTCTTTTCTTAGCTTAGCAGCTTTATTGGACACATGTTCCTGTCTTTCAGAAGCAGTTAACGTGTCAGATGCTTTGTCACATGTCACTGACACCAGAACGTTAAAAAGAAGGTTCTAACAACAGTCTAGTTGAGCACAATGCAAAGCTTGCCATTAGAAAGAACATCCTATTTCATATCCTAAGGAAAACTACTTCAGGAAGACCCTGGAAGCCACAGACACAGCCCATGATTGCAGTCTCATGGAGTAGCAGCAAATAATCTCAGACTTCCCTGTCCCCCTGGCGCTTAAAATTAACAACAATAACAAAAATGACACACTGGAAATTGAGTGTGCTTAGCATCTCATCACACTGACTGAGTGTTCTCTGAAGTCAAACTGTTGAGTGGTTCCTGAATCTGTAACCAAGAATGAAGGGCAGGCCCATTCCACATAAGTCACTAGGGGAAGGGTCCTTATCCTCTACTGGGAGGGTCTCCTTCCAGTGAGACCTAGGGGACTAGTGACTCTCCTTAGCTCGCAGGTGCTAGAAATAAGACAAGAACTTGACGATGGCCCTAATAGTGGATTCATTAAATCACTAACCGGTTGATTCATTCAGAAGCATGTAACATGCAAAATAGTTACTTGTTAACTACTTTAATCTTTACAACAATTCAGTGTAGTATCTTTGATCCTTTTTTACAGATAAAGGAATTTAGAGATGTCAGACAACCAACGCAACACCTTAGAATAAGTAAGGAACCGAAAATGGGATTCAAACCTAGGTCCATCAGATATTAGTTCTCATTTCTCTATTTTTCACTAGTTCCCTTATTGCCAGTAGGTAGAATGGAAGATGCAAAGGTACAGAATTTGTATTCAACAGAGTTTCCTAATAGTACAGTGTGTCTATTGCTATGTAACAAATTATTCTGAAATACAAGGGCATAAAACAACTACATCATTATGTTTGATTATTATGAGGGACAACATTTTAGATAAGACACAATCAGGACAAGTTGATCTCTGCTCCATGATTTCTGGGATCTCAAAGCTTAGAGACTCAAAGCCTTAGGTAGCTTAATGGCCTAGAATAAGAATCCTTTTGGAGTCATTAGATGTTTGATGATTGATGCTGGCAGTCTGCTGGGAGCTCAGCTAGAAATTTCAGCTGTGATACCTACATGTTTGCCTTTCGATAAGACCTAGGGTTTTTTTGAAGCATGGTTGACGTGTTCCATGAGTGAGCACTCCCAGAGAACCAAGAAGAAGCTGAATCAACATTTTATGACCAAGCCTAGGAAGCCAACCACTTTCACTTCTGTTTGGGTCACAAGCCTGCTTAAGTTCAAAAGGAGGCAACATGTAGGTACATGTCTCAGTGGATGGAGGGTCAGAGTTGCACTGAAGAGCATAAGGGAGGGGAACTATGGTTATGGTCATCTGCAGTAATGGAAATCTGCTACACTCTCCACCTGAGTAAAATCATGGAAAGAAGCTGCTAGACTGAGAGCATAGGCCTGTGAACAAGGGCTAGAGATGTCTCCATAGGCTTACTGATGCGAGGCTCCAGGTAAAACTCTAGAATGGAATTTTAAACAGTACTTTTAAACTGCTATGCAGGTGATCCAGTAACTACTTTTCATGTGGTCCTTTTGCTTTATTCTGTACACTCTTGTGCACAAAGTAGCTACCAAGTAATTCTAGGTTTTCTTGGGCAGAAATCCTATCTTATCCACATTTCTTTATATTAAATAGAAAAAGACACACAAGATAAGGCTGCAAAGGAAAAGCTCACAGGAACGTGAATGCCAGTGCTCTCTCAGCAAATACATGGTATTAAAAACCAAAAGAAATAGATTCTACTAAGAACTTATTTCATGATAACTTTTTATTAATTTTTACATGACTCCAATTAGATTAAGATGTGAAACACAGATCTATTTCTATAGTGTGACTCTAATTGCAGCTAATGCATTTTCTCCTTTTCTAGGGGGTGATTAACCCCACTCCAGTACTCTTGCCTGGAAAATTCCATGGACAGAGGAGCCTGGTAGGCTGCAGTCCACGGGGTCACTAAGAGTCAGACACGACTGAGCGACTTCCCTTTTACTTTTCACTTTCATGCATTGGAGAAGGAAATGACAACCCACTCCAGTGTTCTTGCCTGGAGAGTCCCAGGGATGGGGGAGTCTGGTGGGCTTCCATCTATGGGGTTGCAGAAAGTTGGACACAACTGAAGCGACTTAGTAGCAGCAGCAGCAGCAGCAGCAGCAGCAGCAAGGGGTGATTAAAATAGAGAAGTTTCTTTTCAACCTACAACAGCTCCAAAGTCATCCAGGCTATTTATTTTTTCACTCTTCCACCTGAAACAAGAGTGACAAAATGTAAAAACATCTACAGCGACCCAAAGGATGATGGTAGTAAGTAAAGTAGCTGGTGAGAAGTAGATCATTCTTGACATGAGGAGTGTGCTAAGAAGGGCTACAGATGAATACGGTACGTGTATGTGTGTGTTAGAGAGAAGGAGGGAAGGATCACCTTGAGGCAGGAAGAGTTCTGCCAAAATGGAATGAACATTCTTATTCTAAAGTGCATTAAGCATTCTGCCTTGTGGGGAAATGATCCTGGTGCTTACTGATATATTAGAAATTTTAAAGCAGCTGGACATTAAAAAAAATTTTTTTGGTGTATAGTTGCCTTACAATATTGTTATTTTCTGCTGTACAGTAAAGTGAATCAGCCATATGTTTACATATACATATACCTTTTCTTTTTTGGATTTCCTTCCCATTTAGGTCACCACAGATCATTGAGTAGAGTTCCCTGAGCTATACAGTAGTTTCTCTTTAGTTGTCTATTTTATGCATGGACATGTAAGTATGTCAGTCTCAATCTCCCAGTTCATTCTACCACCTCCTCCTTGCTTGGAGTTATACTTTTTTTCTCTACGTCTGCATATCTATTTCTGTTTTGCAAATAGGTTCATCTACACAATTTTTGTATATTTCATATATATGCCTTAATATGTGATAGTTGTTTTTCTCTTTCTGACTTACTTCACTCTGTATGGCAGTCCCTAGGTCCATTCACGTCTCTGCAAATAGCATAATTTTGTTCTTTTTTATGGCTTAGTAATAATCCATTGTATAACTATACCACATCTTATTTATCCATTCCTCTGTTGCTAGACATTTAGGTTGCTTTGGACATATAGACTTTTAAAAAATAATACTAATTTAAAAATTTGATGGCAAATTCATTTTCTATAGATCCTCTAGCAGGGGCTTGTTTTCTTTCCTGTCTGTTGTCTCAGAGTACAGTACTTTGAATAAGGCTCTATTTCCTTTTACTTTCTCCTCATTGAGCAATGATCACCTCATTGCATTTGAAAGCTAATATATGTAAGTCAGTGACCTAATTATGATATGTCTTAAGGGTGGGACTGAGTGTAACTTATTCAGTCTTGTATCACTCTCAACCTACATAAAGTCTGGCATAACATGTTCCCAATAAAGGCTGAAAAAACATATTAGAATGTATTTCAAAGTTAGATGAATTGTACAACTTAATCTAATTCCTGAAGATCAAGGAATTGACCTGAAATAGGCAGGGATACCAAATTATGAAAATAAATCCTTATTTCTTCATAGTTTCTGATGGAAACATAACATATAGCCAGTTGGTTTGGTTGAGTTAAAGTATTGAGTCAGTGACCTAATTATGATATATCTTAAGGGTGGGACTGAGTGTAACTTATTCAGTCTTGTATCACTCTCAACCTACATAAAGTCTGGCACAACATGTTCCCAATAAAGGCTGAAAAAACATATTAGAATGTGTTTCAAAGTTAGATGAATTGTACAACTTAATCTAATTCCTGAAGATCAAGGAATTGGCCTGAAATAGGCAGGGATACCAAATTATGGTATCCTTATTTCTTCATAGTTTCTGATGGAAACATAACATATAGCCAGTTGGTTTGGTTGAGTTAAAGTAAATTCGGTATTCTAATTTTTAATTAAAAAAATAATGTATAAAAATACGGTACTGGCTTAGTCACTAAGTCATGTCCAGCTGTGATCCATGGACTGTAGCCCACCAGGCTCCTCTGTCCATGAGATTTCAAAAAAAACTTATATATGCCATACATCAGGGTCCTCCTTCCTCCCTACTCCCCACGCCTCTTTCAATGACAACTGTTATTTGCATGCAGATGTGTCCCTTTCCCTTCCTTTTCTCTATGATTATGCACATGCGTGCCTGTATCACTTTTATAAAATATCTAAATGAATCATTCTAAACTGTTCTGGAATCATTACTGGCTTAGTCACTAAGTCATGTCCAGCTGTGATCCATGGACTGTAGCCCACCAGGCTCCTCTGTCCATGAGATTTCAAAAAAAACTTATATATGCCATACATCAGGGTCCTCCTTCCTCCCTACTCCCCACGCCTCTTTCAATGACAACTGTTATTTGCATGCAGATGTGTCCCTTTCCCTTCCTTTTCTCTATGATTATGCACATGCGTGCCTGTATCACTTTTATAAAATATCTAAATGAATCATTCTAAACTGCTCTGGAATCAGTGTTAATCTTTTCAAGGAACTAGCTTTTAGTTTTGTTGATCTTTTCTATTTTTTAGCCTCTATTTCATTTATTTCTGCTGTGATATTTATGATTTCTTTCCTTCTATTATCTCTGGGTTGTTTGTTCTTTCTCTGATTGCTTTAGGTATAACATTAGATTATTTGAGATTTTTCTTGTTTCCTAAGGTAAGCTTGCATTGCTATACAATTCCCTCTTAGAAATGGTTTTGTTGAATCTCATAGGTTTTGGATCATTGTGTTTTCATTTTCATTTGTCTCTAGTTATTTTTTTATTCCCTCTTTGATTTATTCAGTGACACATTGGTTTTCTGGCCTCCCACATGTCTGTGTTTTTTTGCAGTGTTTTTCTTGTACTTGATTCTAATCTCATAGTGTTGTGGTGCTTGATATGTTTTCAGTTTTCTTAAATTTACTGAGGCTTGCTTTGTGGCCCAGCATGTGATCTATCCTGGAAAATGTTCCATGTGAAAATCAGCTTTTAAAAGTTTCTAATTTTTAAAAAAATTATTATATTGATGTGCACTTGATTTTCAGTGTTGTGTTAATTTATACTGTACAGCAAAGTGTTTCAGTTGTATATATACATTAAATTTTGTGTTCTTTTCCATTATGATATAGTAAGAGCTTTTTATCCATTTTATACATAATAGTTTGTACTTTTAAGTAGAAAATCATTCAATTGATAAATATTGAATTATTTTCCTTTTTAGTATGTATTTATTGTCTTTTGAGGTTGTGTAGTATCTCATGTTGCCATATATTTAAAAAGCTATATCCATTAATAAACTATTCCAAGTATTACTCTTAGAAAGAAACCTGCAATAACAAACCTTACAAAGGCTATTTAGGCACACATTAACATGTTTATGAGATATGTTTCTAAACATGTGTTATTGATTTAAAGGAAAAAAAATCCCTTAAAATATTGAATTCACTAAATATTAGGTTTCAGTTGCCAGTGCTAATGACATCCCTTTTAAAAGCTTAACAAATTCAGTATTTTACTTAAATAGGTGAGAATATCTGCTTCCTCACATTCTTGACAATGCAGACATTATCAGTGCTTATTATTTTTTTCCAACTTAATGACTGAGAGCTGATAATTTATTATCAATTTATGTTTCTCTGAATGCTAGTGGTTGATCTTTATTTCTCTGTGTGCATTGCCTGTTCATATTTGCTTAACTATATACAGGTTCTTTTATTGATTTTTATTAATTTTTATGTATGTTGTACATATTAATCCATTAATTTAAATATATGTAAAATGATTCTTCCTGCCTATACGTTGGCTTTAATTTCCTTCTTTGTAGGTTAAGGATGAGAAAACTAATGTTCATCTATCTCTAACACTACTTAGTAATCCAAGCTACTTAATCTCTCTGTGTCTTAATTTCCTCATGTTAAAAATTTAACACTTGGACCTTTTGAATATTGAGCAAATATGCTGTTAACACTAATAAATCAGGTGGCACTATGCCTGGCACACATTAGACAGTAAATAAATATTAACCATTATAATTTCTATGAAGAACCATAATTAATATTCATTAGTAACTCTGGTTGTCATATTTTATCACTTTGGGATTGGTATTCATCAGTGATCATGGCTTATACTTGTGCTCTATACTGAGTTTTATGAATTCTGTTTACCATATAGACTCAGCTGAGTGATACAGCATATTTTATCTGTATTTTTGTTCTCTTCAAGAAAGGAGGAGATGGGGGTTGATTTTTGAAGGTGACTCAGTTGGCCCCAGAGGTCCCTGATTCCATTGTATATTTTAAAAATTTATTTGTTTTTAATTGAAGGATAATTGTTTTATAGTATTATGTTGATTTCTACCAAACATCAACATTAATCAGCCATAGGTTTACCATGTCCCCTCCCACTTGAACACATTGTCTATTTAAGAAACATTCCATAACTGGATATGCAAATCCATAGCTCCAACCCAAATTTTCCAGTCAGTGCTGGTGACAAAAGTGCTGAGTCTGAGAGATAATGCAAGGGTGTTAAAGTCATCATAATTTCCTTTCATTCTTCAATATAAAATACTTTTTCTCCTGAGTGAGTAGACCATAACTTGTCCAATATAAAGGCTTTTGATGATGTCAAAACTCATTGCCAAAGTCCCACAATTGTGATTCTTATCATTTGTCATTTACTTACAGCCATACAAACTGCCTGGGATGGAAAATATAGATGTACAGCATTATTTGGACATACAATAAAAAAATCTCAGTGATCTAGCCATTAAAGTCAGTTTCCTGGCTCATCTTATTTTGATGAAAACACTGCAAATGAAGCTAATATATTTCTATCTCAACTGAATAGAAGGAGGACTCAAAGAAAACATTGACAAAATATTTAAGCCAGGTAAAAGTAAAATCATTGAATAGAAGCCTCTGTTAAAAAGGGGAAATATGGAAGTAAATGCTGGTCACCTAATAATTCCTGATTAATGACATCTATGTCATTGGAAGAAGCAAGAGGTCGAAGTAAGGGAAGGTAGAGTGAAAGACAGTGAAGGAGACAATATTTGGAAAATCATGGTAAAAGGAAGAAAGACAGAAATGAATAGGATAAAGAAAGTTCAGATAATGAGGACAAATGAGAAAACTCATTTCAATTATTTCAAGGCTTTTTCCTTTCACTTTTTTCTCCAGTCATTCATACAAATAGCATATTTTCATTTTGTTTCTTATTTCTCCTTTATACAATTACATCACTCCTTGAAGTCTTCCTTCTTTCTGATTAATGCCATTGTTCAAAACATGTTTTAAAGGAAGAGATCTTAAACTGAATTTAGTGGGAAAATAATGCAAATTTATCTTCTAAGTTTATGCCTGACCCTTTTATGTCTCAAAACAAAAACTCCATATAAGATATCAGTTCAGTTCAGTCGCTCAGTCGTGTCCGACTCTTTGCAACCCCATGAATCACAGCATGCCAGGCCTCCCTGTCCATCACCAACTCCCGGAGTTCACTCAGACTCACGTCCATTGAGTCATGATGCCATGCAGCCATCTCATCCTCGGTCATCCCTTTCTCCTCCTGCCCCCAATCCCTTCCAGCATCAGGGTCTTTTCCAATGAGTCAACTCTTCACATAAGGTGCCCAAAGTACTGGAGCTTCAGTTTTAGCATCATTCCTTCCAAAGAAATCCCAGGGTTGATCTCCCTCAGAATGGACTGGTTGGATCTCCTTGCAGTCCAAGGGACTCTCAAGAGTCTTCTCCAACACCACAGTTCAAAAGCATCAATTCTTCTGCGCTCAGCCTTCTTCACAGTCCAACTCTCACATCCATACATGACCACAGGAAAAACCATAGCCTTGACTAGACGGACCTTAGTCGGCAAAGTAATGTCTCTGCTTTTGAATATACTATCTAGGTTGGTCATAACTTTTCTTCCAAGGAGTAAGCGCCTTTTAATTTCATGGCTGCAGTCACCATCTGCAGTGATTTTGGAGCCCAAAAAAACAAAGTCTGACACTGTTTCTACTGTTTCCCCATCTATTTCCCATGAAGTGATGGGGCCAGATGCCATGATCTTCATTAAAAAAAATAAATAAATAATAAAAATATAAAAATTTTGAAAATTCAAATCGTATTGAATTGGAAATAAACATATAAGTTTCATCTGTGTGGAAGCATGTCACTTCCAGGTAAATTATAGTTGATTTAGGAAGTTTCATTCAGCTGATGAAAGGAACTGAAAAACCTGGATTCAGTACTCAAATTGAAAGTCACCAAGAACACTCAGAAAAATAAGGACTAATGGAATAAAATAGGGGAGAGACCATTCAGAAGTAAACTGGAAATCTTAGCAATTTTTGCTCTGGTAGCATTTACTAATTTTTAATGCAAGTTGGACACTGAGAACACTTGCTCTTGCTCAACAGAAGAATCTTCTTAGGGAAAGAGAAAATTACAGACTTTCACCACTCATATAGAGCTAAAGAGAGAAAGAGGAAGAATGGGAGACTTCCTATACTCTTGTATACTCATGAAAGGTCTGATTCCTGAAGCGGATAGAAGACTACATAAATAGACCTAAATATTCTGAAAATTCTGAAAGGCAAAGCAGTGTTCTTGTGTTTATGTGAAAAAAAGAAAAAAATCTTCAGTGGGGAGTGGGCCAGGGAAAATTCAGGCTTGTCTCTGGCAGAGAACCTCATGCCTTAGAAGGAGACAACCAGTGATACCTTTACCAAAAAAGGTAGCCTAATTTGGACTGAGGCCATCGGCCCCACATTCTCTCTGCCTAAGTGAGAACAGGATTAAACCTGCCTGGTAGAGTATGACATAACCTGGAGCCTCTGTGTTTCTTTTTATGTAATCAAAGCAATGAACTTGAAAGCTATCAAGACTGTATGAATGATGATCAGAAATTTAAGAAACAGAAGATAGAACAAGATTCATGGATATCAGAATTAGCATAAGAGATTTTAAATAACTGTGATAAATATGTTCCTGAAACAAAAAAATGGGAGGAAGAGATGAAAGGATTAAAAATTTAACCCCAAAATTAGAACCTATATAAAACACATAAAATGGACTTTTTGAACTAAAAAGAAAAAAAAAAATATATATATATATATATATATATATCTTAAATTAAGAACTTCAATGAATGGGTTTAACAGGAGACTGAATACAGCATGATTAGTGAATATAAAAACAGATAAATGGGGAGTTCCCTGGCCATCCAGTGGTTACAATTTGCTGCTTTCACTGTTCTGGCCTGGATTTAATCCTTGATCAAGAATCTGAGATCCAACATCAGATAGATACCCAGATCATGTAGGATGGGACTGTTCTGAGTTTAAAACAAACAAACAAAAAACCAGATAAATGAAAAATACATCAGTGATACACAGAGAGAAAAGTTTACTATTTGTATGAATGGAGTCTCAGAGGAAGAGAAGACTGAGTATGTGGCAGTAAAAACAGTTGAATGTATACCCATGGCTGAGTCATGTGAATGTATGGCAAAAACCACTACAACATTGTAAAGTAGTTAGCCTCCAAGTAAAATAAATAAATTTACAAAAAAAAAAAAAGTTGAAGAAATAATGGCTGAAAATTTTCCACAGCTGATGAGCAACATCAATCCAGCCTGCAAATTTTATTGAACTCCAAGCAGGACCTATTCAAATCACATTGTGGGACATCTTAATCTGCAGGAAATCTTAATTAATAGCAGCAACATAAGAAAAATACATTATTTTTGAAGAAGCAGCAGGACTGAAACTTACTTTTAAAATAATGGAAGCCAGAAATTGATGGAATGGCATTTTTAAAGTGCTAAAAGAATATGACTAGCATTCTCTATCCAGTGGAAAGAAGCTTTTATAAATGAAATTGAAATTTTAAAAAAAGTTTTTCAAGAAAGAAAACTGTTTATGTTATGTAATGAATCTGAACAATGTTGATGCACCCATCTCAGGAAATTAAAGAAACACAGTAATTCAAATCCCCAAAATATGTAGACTGTGTATGAAAACATTAATTAAATCTGTAAATACTTGCAACACTGATCAATGAAAGAATGAAAAATCAAGTTGCCTATAGTAGAAATGCAAAGAGTAGTTATCACTATGAGCATTCAGACCTCAAAAAGTATTGACATTATTAACCATTTAATACCAACTCATGTATAAAGTTATATGAGAATGGAGTTTGGGGGGAATAAATAGCACATTGAAAATCTTAATAATTTCATATCTATTGAAGAACTTGAATCTGTTATTAGAAACAGTCCCAGACAGAAAACCCTAGACCCACATGGCCTCACCTTGAGTTCACTTGAATATTCAAGAAGGAAATAATACCAGTATTAAACTAACTTATCCAGAGAGTATCAAAAAAGAGGGAACACCTCCCATATCTTTTCTAAGACCCAGGGAAACCCAGCACCAAAACTTCACAAGGACGTTAAAGGAATGGAAAATTACAGACTAATTTCTTTCAGTCCTAAAAATGCAGCAATCCTAAAACCAATCCTAGAAAATCAGATCCAGAAACATATAAATAGAATAATATATCACGAAGCGTGTGGTTTATTCCAGGCATATAAGGTCGATTTAACATTTGGAAAAATGCATACATATGTTCACCAAAAGACGGGTCCATGAATATTCATAGCAGCAGCCTTCATCAAGCCAACCTGGAAACTACCCAAAGGCCTATCAACAGTTGAATGAATAAATAAATCCTGGGATATTCACACAATGCAATACTACAGCAATGAGAATGAACAAAATATAGCCACTCTCAAATATAGTGTTGAGGGAAACAAGCCAGAAAGAGAAAAGTACCTATTTAAGCTGCAATTTGCATAGAGTACAAAAAATAGGCAAAGTCATCCCTGATGTTAAAAGTCTAGATAATGCCCCCCTGGGGTGGAAGAAAGATCAGGATTAGGAAGAAGCTTTGTGGGGTTGGGGGTGGCATCTGTGTGGGTGGTACATTGTGTGTTGCATTTGTAAAAATGCTTGAAGCTTGTTTACACTTACACCATGTTCACTTTAATGTATGTGTAGACAGTTTATTACTAGATGAAGGAATAAATGGGTTCTACATGGGAATGATGTCTCACTTCAGCACTGAATGTCTAAAAACGAAGAATCAGTCCCTTCTGCCACCCTGCTGCTCCACCCATCATGTCTGTTATTCTAGTGACAATACTCAAGAAAAAAATAGGTGTGGGATGAGACGAGTACTTGAAGTATTGGACTCTGTTTATGATTCATTTACTTGACCAAGGACTGCCTTTGCTTTTCACAAATGATTATAGGTTTACATTTTCAGCAGGTAGAATCATTCACAACAGGATGTGGTAGAAGATATCCATTGATCAAAAGTAAGTGAAGATATGGCTGTGGAAAAAAAACAAAATCTCCTCTAACAAGTCCATTAGAGAAGTAGTTTAACTTTGAACAGCATCATTTACAGAATCAATCTTATAATTTTCTCTTTTGGCAGATTTTCAAAGTTTTCAAAATATAGCTAGTTCTGTAATTTAAGTCCCACAGCTGTGGTGCTGAGTTAATTTTCTAATTTCTTCAGAAGAGAGTCAATCTGCATAATCAGTTTCTGAAACAATGGTGGGTATTTCCCTGTAAAATATCTGCTTAAAGGCAAGTATGCTTTGATCTGTGACTTATAAGGAAGAAAGGTAATGAACTTGAATACAGTTCATTCAGAGTGACATGTATTTAAGAGCATATTAAGTGTGCTGAATCCAAGCACTGGAGATGTGGTAGTATTTTAATAACATATTAGCATGGGCTACTAATTTGTATATAAATCAATTTAAGCACAGAATAATAATTGAAACCAATCAAGTACAGAATATATAGACAGAGAAGCAAGAATTTAAGTGCATAGTATAGGATCCAATCAGGAAACGTATTATATACATTCTTCAAAAAGAAAAATTAAGAGTAGCCAACCTAGAAGAAACAACGTTTTGAAAACGTGTTCTCATGAACATGTGAAAAGAATGTACTTATTGGCCAGTGAAGCAGTTAGGAATACGTTGTCAAAGCACTTTGACTTTATTTACTTCTTTATCATTTATTTAACATTTGGGCTGCTTGGGGTCTTTTACTTGCACCACATGGGACCTAGTTCCTCGAGCAGGAATCGAACCCGGGCTCCCTGCATTGGGAGCGTGGAATCTTAGCCACTGGACCACCAGGGAAGTCTCCAGAACACTTTGACTCTCTTTAATGTGTCATCTGTATCAACAGATTCTCAAGCACGGGCACAGCGCTGGTTAGATCCAGTATACCTTCCCATGCAATGACTCAGGCAAAGCAGAGATCAAAGCACAGATCTGAGCTGGGGAGGAGGTGATCAGGAGTAGTGGCAGTGAATAAAGAGAGGATAACCACAGTGCAGTGTCCATGGGGTCGCCAAGAGTCGGACACAACTGAGCGACTGAACTGAACTGAACGCAATGTAACACACGGTAGAGTAATACATTAGGCGAAATCTGGATGCCAAGTTCTCAGTCATATTTGTGTGTGTGTGTGTGTGTGTGTGTGTGTGTGTGTGTGTGTTGTTTCCATTTGCTTTACTGGTTGACAAAGTATGGAGTCCTAGTTTCAGATCTGGGAGTAAAAATATCTGGAAATCCTTCCAGTATAGCTGTAATATTCTGTATTTAAAAATATTTCCAATCATCAGTGTTTCTGATGTGCTGTGTAAACATTCACGAGACTCCTGTACAGTGTGGTAGACAGTATGGACGTGCATTGCTTTGCATCCTGAGATAACTGACCCTTGATTTTTGTGCCATAATTATGGAAATTATGTGCATGCCCCAAAAGGAATGAACCATTACTGTCTTGGCTTGTCACCCTGCTCCATTGGACATAAAGTAATCTTTCAAAATAATATGCAGTCACTGCTTTGGCCCTCCTTACTACCAGTTTTTTTTTTTTTTTTTTTCTTACTACCAGTTCTTATGCACTGATATAACATCATTTACTGCAAGTTGAAGAAACTTGCGGCATTTACCTTTTAAAATTTTTATTGAAATATAGGTGATTTAGAATGTTGTATTCATTTCTGCTATATAGCAAAGTGAGTCAATCATACGAATACACATACCTACTCTGTTTTTGATTTTTACCCACATAGGCCATTACAGAGCATTTCCCTGTGCTTTACAGTAGGTATTATTAGTTATCTATTTGGCTTCCCTGGTGGCTCAGAGGTTAAAGCATCTGCCTGGAATGTGGGAGACCTGGGTTTGATCCCCTGGAGAAGGAAATGGAGGAGCCTGGTAGGCTACAGTCCATGGGGTCGCAAAGAGTCGGATACGACTGAGTGACTTTACTTTACTATTTCATATATAGTGATGTGTATTTGTCAGTCCCAACCTTCCAATTTACCCCTCCCCTCCCTTATGTCCTGGTAACTATAAGTTTTTCTACATCTATCTATTTTCTAACTCTATTTCTGTTTTGTAGGTAAGGTTATTTGTACCCTTTTTCTTTAGATTCCACATACAAGTGATATCGTATGATATTTACCTTTCTCTGTCTGACTTAACTTCACTCAGTATGATCACCTCTAGGTCCATCCATGTTGATGCAAATGAAATTATTTTGTTCTTTTATGCTGAGTAATATACCATTGCATATATATATCACATCTTCTCTATCCATTCCTTTTGCTGAACATTTCAATTGCTTCCATGTCCTGGCTATTGTAAACAGTGCCACAGTGAACACTGGGGCATGTTTCAAATTATGATTTTCTGTGGATATATGCCCAGGAATAGGGTTGCTGGATCATATGATAGTTCTATTTTGGTTATTTTAGGGAACCTCCATACTGTTCTCTCTATAGGCTCTACCAGTTTACATTCCCACCAACAGTTAAGGAGGGTTCCCTTTTCTCCATACCCTGTCCAACATTTATTGTTTGCAGATTTTTTGATGATGGCCATTCATTCAATAGGTATGAGGTGATACCTCATTAGTTTTGATTTGAATTTCTCTAATGACAATGTTGCGGAGAAGGCAATGGCACCCCACTCAGTACTCTTGCCTGGAAACTCCCATGGATGGAGGAGCCTGGAAGGCTGCAGTCCATAGCGTCGCTGAGGGTCGGACACGACTGAGCGACTTCACTTTCACTTTTCACTTTCATGCATTGGAGAAAGAAATGGCAACCCACTCCAGTGTTCTTGCCTGGAGAATCCCAGGGACAGGGAAGCCTGGTGGGCTGCCGTCTATGGGGTCTCACAGAGTCTGACACGACTGAAGCGACTTAGCAGCAGCAGCAGCAATGACAATGTTGAGCTTCTTTTCATGTGCTTTTCTTCTTTGTAGAAATGTCTATTTATATCTTCCTCCCATTTTTTGATAAGGTTGTTTGTTTTGTTGATAATGAGCTGCATGAGTTGTTTGTATGTTTTGAGATTAATCCCCTGTTGGTCTCATTGTTTGCAAATATTTTCTCCCATTTCCTTTTCTTTTTGTTTCTGGTTTCCTGCCTGTGTTTTCTTCTTCAAGTTTTATAGTCTCTGGCCTTACATGTAGATCTTTAATCCATTTTGAGCATTCTGTTAGTAAGATAGAGAAGCTGAAACAAATACAAGTTGGACTTTTATCTTAGACTATGAGCTCAATCTCCTAAGAATCTGTTGTGAGGCTAGTCACAGAGCAGAGGGCATACTTATTGAACTGAACTGACTAGCAGAACCTGTATCTTTTAACATATCAGAAGGATTTTGGGCATAGTAACTAGAAGTACTCTAGGGGCCTACTTCCTGCAAATTGGCCAACAGCTAGTCCTGTTCTGAAGTTCATGTCATCATGCTTTCTCTCAACTTAAGTTATTAAGGCCTGACCATTGGTTGACTAAACTTCACAGGGAGTAGTTTTGTCACAAAGAAGTACGCTATCATACAGGGATATGAAAACCAGAATTTCAGACCTCAGTCTATTCAAGTCTTAGGTTAAGTCACTGGCTTTTTAGACCCTTAGATTTGCCATTTAGAAATGTCATTCTCCTCATTGAACTACTTTTTACCTAGGGATTTCTGTGAAGGGTGATATGGTTGTTGGTAAGATCCTTTGAGATTCCTTGCAGAAAAGATCTGCCATGTGAAGCCCTATTGTTTTCTGAAATCAGAGAGTCAACTGGAAGATTCTAGTTCAAGAAATTATTAGCAAAGTAATACTCGGCAAGATTCAAAGAGCAAATGTCTAAGAATGATGCACGTGAAGCAAATTTTCCCCCATTTTTCACACTTACTCTCATGTAGGCAGCATTAAAAAAAAAAAAATGTCAGCACTAACAAGAAAAATCTCCCTTAAAAATTGTCCTATTTGCAAAATTAGAGTTTCATCTAGATCATTAAGAAAGCCATCAGAGAGTTGGGTTTTGGTAATGATAAACATTAAACACTGAAGACTAATTTCTTTAGTCTATTTTCATTTTTTTTTCAAAAAAATCACAGAAAAAGCCTTTATTTTTCTAATTCTGTTGAAGTCTTCTTTACAAAAATATTCTCCTTTCAAATCACTCTTGAGATATTAGTTTAATTGCATCAAATAATTGAGTGATTTCGCATACACAAGTAGCATTTTATTACTTGGCTGTGATGTGGCTTCTATCCTTTGTTGAAAAAAATATCCATTATCATCTAATTGAAACAGAAATTAGATAAATGAATGTTAGTTCTGAGTTTTAAAATCAAGGCACTATTAGTACTTTTGAGATCTAATATTGGTAGGCCTACTAAATATTCATTACTTTCCTGGCCTCTGACCCATCTGGAAGTTCCTTGCACTGTTTCCCTTTCCTCCTTGTTCCAGCCTAGATCCACTGTAACAGTTGCTCTCCCTGATGATGGAGTTTTGGTCAACTGCCTACTCCTTAAGCTGCTCTACAGGAGTGGCTGTTGAGTTTCCCTTTAAAATACAAGGGAACTGAAAGTGCAGGCAAAGGGCAAGGAGTGGAATTCAATAGCCAGCCAGTAACACACCATGTGGTTGGGTTGTGTTAGAACTCTAGAATTGCTTTGTCATGCAGTCTCTCAGTTGTGCCTCACTCTTTACAACCTCCTGGACTGCAGCATGCCAGGCTTCCCTGTCCTTCACTGTCTCCCAGAGTTTGTCCAAACTTATGTCCATTGAGTCAATGATGCCATCCAACCATCTCATCCACTGTCACCCCCCTCTCTTTCTACCCTCAATCTTTCCCAACATCAGGGTCTTTTCCAGTGAATCAAATGCTACCTGCCCTCAAATTCTCTTGAGCTGAGATTTGCCAAAGGAAATAAGCCACTGGCTATACTATTGATTTTGCTGGCCATGTTAATTTTTACCTTTTTATCCCAAATGTCCAATATCTCATATCATCTGTGTTCCCTGATATAGATAACACACACCATGGGCAAAAGCTTAAAAATATCATCAGTGGTGACACAGTGATAGCAGCATTGATGATGACAGGATGATGCTGATGATGGAGAAGAAAAGCTTACATCACTGAAAGGGTTCCCAGCAAAAATATTACTTCATTTAACAATAGCTTCTTGAAAATACACGTGCGCCAAAAGATTTCACCCATTCAGGAAGATTGAGTCTGGGGTACAAACAGTGGTAAAAATCACACCACAGTTTATGTCACGTGATAAATGTGTACATATGACTCAATCTAATCTATTTGTAAATATAATTTGGCTTTCAACTGCTGCTATTGATTATTAAAGTGTCCTCTGAGTATCTGCAAACTGCAAACCTTCAGAAATGGAATGTGGTGGGTTGTTTATGCTTAGATATCCTGTCAAGATAACAACTTTCATCTGCCATCAACAAAATGGGTCTACAGATGAAGTAATGGTAGCGGAAATCAGTTGATAATGTGTTTCTGAGCACTGGACGAGCTTCTTATTTTAAAGAGCTACTGCCAGTCTCTCTTCCCACAACCAAGCTGTCAGGAGCCTTTTGTAATCGTGTTTAAACTAGTACATTTACGGATGTGTCTGCCTGGCTGTTTGGATGATGAGATCTCAGGCCTCAGTGTAACCTGAGTAAGACTACTAGAAAACAGTCCAACCTTGTTAAGTGCTAAATAATAGAAGTGGTTAGGGAACTTCTGGAAAAAAAAAATTAAAAGAGAAAAGAGGAAGGGAGGGAGGAGGAAAGATATTGCATGACTGTATATCAGACTTCTTTGGCTAAAAATGTCCAGATTAGCATTTTAAAGCTGATAAAAATAAATGCAAAGCATTTATGCAATTAAAATTTTTCTGGTAGTCACATTGAAAGTGTAAAACAAAATGGGTGGGATTTTTTTAAAGAATATATTTTAGTTAATCCAAAATGTTATCCTTTCTACATGTAATCAATGAAAAAATATTTGTCGGACATTTTACTCTTTTTTTTTTTTTTTGGCACTTTGTCTGGGAAAGTGAAAACATTAGTCCCTTAGCTGAGTCCACCTATTTGTGACCCCATAGATTGTAGCCTGCAGGCTCCTCTGTCCATTGGAGTCTCCAGGCAAGAATACTGGAATGGGTTGCTATTCCCTTCTCCAGGGGATTTCCCAAACCCAGGGATCAAACTTGTGTCTCCTGCATTGCAAGCAGATTCTTTACCAACTGAGCCACCAGTATTTTATAGTTGGAGTACATCTCAGCTCAGGTTACTCACATTTCTGGTGTTTTATTGCTGTATGTAACCAGCAGGTGCTATAATGGACTCCACACCTCTGCAGCTCCTTATAAGATCCGGCTAAACCTGTTCTCCAGCTGAGCCTCGTCTCTGCTTAGCTTCTACCCTGTCTTTTCCTGCTTTTCTTACCAGTTTTTCCCTAAACATGTCTGTACAGAAATCTCAGGCTCCGCTTCTAGAGAAATGGACTTAAATCAATACTTACTTAATGAGGGATCAAATAGACTTCTTCTTGATGCTGTTTCATCCTTGCCATCCTATCTCTTTCTTCCTCAATGGCTTCTCATTTCTTTCCATATCCCACTTGGATCAGAGAATGTACATGTGGCAGGAATTTCTAGAGTCAACAGCAGTTACCTCATCAGTTCAGTTCAGTCACTCAGTCATGTCCGACTCTTTGCAACCCCATGGACCGCAGCACGCCAGGCCTCCCTGTCCATCACTCATACTGCTGCTGCTGCTAAGTCGCTTCAGTCGTGTCCGACTCTGTGCGACCCCATGGACGGCAGCCCACCAGGCTCCCCCGTCCCTGGGATTCTCCAGGCAAGAACACTGGAGTGGGTTGCCATTTCCTTCTCCAATGCATGAAAGTGAAAAGTGAAAGTGAAGTCACTCAGTCGTGTCCGACTCTGAGCGACCCCATGGACTGCAGCCCACCAGGCTCCTCCATCCATGGGATTTTCCAGGCAAGAGTACTGCAGTGGGGGTGCCATTGCCTTCTCTGTCCATCACTCATAGAATCCACTAAAAAGCAAATTCTTAATCTCTTGGTAAAGTAACATACTGTCAAAACAAACAATCAGAACTCCTGATTTGGACTTTGACTTCCAGTTTGGAACACACTTATCTGCGAGGTGTTCCGACTCTGTGCGACCCCATGGACGGCAGCCCACCAGGCTCCCCCGTCCCTGGGATTCTCCAGGCAAGAACACTGGAGTGGGTTGCCATTTCCTTCTCCAATGCATGAAAGTGAAAAGTGAAAGTGAAGTCACTCAGTCGTGTCCGACTCTTAGCGACCCCATGGACTGCAGCCCACCAGGCTCCTCCATCCATGGGATTTTCCAGGCAAGAGTACTGCAGTGGGGGTGCCATTGCCTTCTCTGTCCATCACTCATAGAATCCACTAAAAAGCAAATTCTTAATCTCTTGGTAAAGTAACATACAGTCAAAACAAACAATCAGAACTCCTGTTTGGACTTTGACTTCCAGTTTGGAACACACTTATCTGCGAGGTGTTTGCCACACCTCTGCTTGTGGAGTGCGTTTTGTCTGTTCTTAATTTCTCAAGATCAGATCCCAGGGTCAGTCATCATGTTTGGTATGAGCGACAAATGCACTCAGGGAAAATGTCAAAACAAAAACCCTTCTCAAAAGACAAGTGTCAAAAAGAGAAAGAGATTTTGACAACACCTTGTGAGAAGTATTTGAATATAGTCCTTTAGTTGATTCCTTTTTATTATTGTTCACTCAAACTCCATTAAGAGGAACAACAGGCATTTGGTTTCTCTCATCATTTGGGAACAAGATAAAAGATCTTTACCATTCTCCTGTTTATGCTACCCAGGCATAGTGATGAATGGATGGCTAACTGTTCCCAAGATGGCAGAAAATTGGCTAACAAGGAAAAATGTTTTGCTCCCTCAGACAGCAACTGACTCTGGGATAACATTAAAGCTGTCTGTATGTTAAGTAACTATTCAATTTTATTTTATTATGCTTTTTTTTTTTGCTTGTTTTTTGTTTGTTTATTTTTTAGGTTTAAGCAGAAACAAACTGGCAAGTTGCAAACTTGCTAACTGGCAAGTTGTTGAGGACATTGACAGCATTTTAAAATCAGTTTAGTTCAAAAGAAGTGAACAGTAGAGAGAAAGGAAACTCTTGGCTGTCTGTGAATTTAACTCCAAATAGGCCTGCAGTTTGTCCTAATCCATTTTAACTCATAGCAATCTGATGCGTACTTTTTCTAAGGAATTGTTCAGACTTGTTTATATGGGGAGAAAGGAAGGTTGAAGAATTCACGTTTTTGTAGCCTGCCTTCTCTTGTACTTTTTTAGTGGATCAGGAGCACATCAGGTTGTGACAGTTATTATATTTGCATGATTTACCTGAATAGATAGAGATATTCTATAGGACAAATTACTGTTGTGTCTAATATCGCCTATTCAATATGTCCAGAAATATAGCTTGTTTTAAGTATTTGTTTATTCATTTGTTGCGCCAAGTCTTAGTTATGGCACACAACACCTTGGATCTTCATTGCACCATGAAGGATCTTTACTTGGGGGTATTTGGAATCTAGTTCCTTGATCAGGAGTTGAACCCAGGCTCCCAGCACTGGGAACATGAAGTCTTAGCCACTGGATCACCAGGAAGTCCCCAGAAAGACAGTTCTTTTTTTTGTTTGTTTGTTTGTTTGTTTTGAGCAATTTACCTTATAACAAAGTGGAATATTTTTATGGAAAATAATCAGTTAAAATAGAGGGTAAAGGTCATAATACAAAAGAGGAAAAAAACAAAAAACAAAAAAAAGGAAACTAAATTAAAGCAAACCAGACTATTAAGTGGGAGGTAGAATATCATTCTCAATGAGTGTCTTAATTTGTTCTGGCTTCTCTACCAAAATGCCACCCAGGCTTATAAAGAACAGAAATGTATTCTCACAGTTCTAGAGGCTGAAAGTCCAAGGTCAGGGCACAGACAGATTCAATATCTAGTGAGGGTCATTTCCTGGTGCACAGAAGATCAGCAATCTTTTCCCAATGTCCTTATAGAGTAACAGGGGCAAGAGAGCTCTTGCGAGTCTCTTTTATAAGGGCAATAATCCCATTCACAAGACTCCACTCCCACGAGCTAAATCACTCCCAAAGGCCCCACATCCTTATATCATCACACTGTGGATTAGATTTCAGCATATGAATTTTAAGGAGTCCCAAATATTCAGCCCATAGCCATAAATTGCAAACTAGGAGTCAGAAGGTTGGCGTTCTTGTCATATATGTGGCCTTGTGTGGAGCGCTGGGTCTCTGGGAGCCATGGTTTTCATCCCTAAGTGAGGCAACCCCTTCCCAGTGCTCCAGTACCATGGCACCACGTCAGCTCGTATAAAGATGCTTGGTATTGTACTTCTTGCTCTGATTGGAGGCATATTCCTGGGTCAGTAGGTACGGTGGAAAGAGTTTTGAGGACAGATAAATCAAAGTTTAAATTCTACACCTACCACTTAACTATATGACCTGAGCAAATTACTGGCTCATCTGAAAAACAGAGATAATAATACCTACTTCCCAGAGTTTTGCTGATGCCCTTGAACAATGTCTGGAACAAAATAGGCTGGTGAAAAATCTTCTTTTTTTCCTTTTCAGTTACTGAGAGGCCATTTTTTTCTGACCCATCTCCCCAGTATATGAGAAAAATAGTTCTCCACAGGAAACTGGCCTTTCCCTGAGCCTGTGCAGAGTATGGGCAGAAAAGGGGAAACTGGGTCTTGGTCTGAGAAACAACTTCCATTCCCCCAGGGAAACCAGGCCTTACAAAAGATCTCCCTAGAAAGCCAGGGGACCCCAAGAGGACCCAATGACTGTTTAGGTAAATAAGCAGAGAGATACAAAGAAATGGTTCTTAAGACTCAATCTATAGCAAAAGAGACCTACAGAAATAATACAGGACACTGCAGGGGTGCGGTAGGAGAGAGGAGAGGGGAAAATCTGATGCATGGATCTGTCTGACTCTTCAGCAGAAATCTTGGCAGCTTTTTCACGTGGGATTAGGGCACAAGCGACTTGCAGCAAGGTTGGCATTTTGATCCACTGGCAGAAGAAAAGAATTGTGACTTTTCCATGTCAAGATTGCAAAAAGAATATTGCTTTTTCTTTCTTATCATGTAAAATAAAGCCACTGGCATAGTCATCTGTCTTCTTCGGCAAGTTTTCAGTGGATCATCAGCACCATCCGGTTGTGATGGTTATATTTTTGCATGATTCATCTGAATAAATGAAGATATCTCATATGTCAGATTATCTCCTGTTATGTCTAATATCTCCTGCTTAATGTGTCCAAGATGATAGACTTTTTTTGTTGTTTGTTTGAGCAATTTGCCTGTGCATATTTTCTCATTGTCTTACTACAATACTGTTTGGGGAGGCTGATTCCTAAATACATGATAAGAATACAATTACCCTGATGAGGTCTGGTTTAAATGATCAGAAAACTTTCTAAATGTGTTTACATACTGGTTTGTATAAAATAGTCATTAAAACGGATTTAAGGATTGCACAGAAAGGTTGTATGGCTATGGCTTCTTAACTAGGTTTTCTTATTTTTCCTTGTACACATGTAATAGCAGAATGTTCTCTATTAACTCTGCATTATGTCTAGACTACTAATGCTCTGTCAGGGAAGGTAAAGAAAGGGAAAGCAAGAGAAACCTGATATTTAGGAGAATTACTTCAAGGCAGAAAAAGTTTGAACATTTTTTGTTTGTTTGTTTTTGAAAAAAATCAGATTTTTGCTAAACATCAATACTAAACATAACCTCATTATTTTAGCAAAATTTATTTAGCATGAAGCTCTCCATTTTAAGGCCTCCCAGGTGGCGCTAGTGGTAAAGAACCTGTCTGCCAAAGCAGAAGATGTAAGAGACGCAGGTTCAATCCCTGGGTTGGAAAGATCCCCTGGAGGAGGGCATAACACCCCACTCCAGTATTCTTGCCTGGAGAATTCCGTGGGCAGAGGAGCCAGGTGGGCTACAGTCCATACGGTTGCAAAGAGTCAGACACAACTGAATCAGCTTAGCACAGACACATGCAATGCATTTAAATGAGTCTTAGCAGAGATGTTTCACGTGCATTATAGATTACTTGAGGAATAATAATCAGTGAGGACCAAAGGAACACAGGTTGTTCATCATCACATAGAATCATTTTTTCATGTAAGTATCCATTCATTCAAGAGAACATTTACTGGGGACTTCCCTGGTGGTTCAGTGGCTGAAACTCAGTGTTCCCAATGTAAGCAGCCTGAGTTCAATCCCTGGTCAGGGGACTATTTCTCTCATACCACCACTAAAGACCCCACATGCTGAAGCAAAGATCAGAGATCCCACGTGCTGCAACGAAGACCTGATACAGCCAAATAAATAAATAAAAACAAATGTTTAAAAGGAGAAAGAGGATGTTTACTGAGTGCATGCTATGGACCAGCCATAGAGCCAGAAGCCAGGCAGGTAGTGATAGTGATGGCACAACCTGTGCCCTCCAGGATCTCCCAGCATAGCCGGAAAGTAGATACATGAACAGTTACCACTGACTTTCGCGTGGCTCAAAGTTGAAGAGCATGCCTTCTGCTAAAAGCCACCACGTTCTCCTGGTCATAATTAACATGCCTTGCTTCTCTTACCAAATGCATACCAGTATTTGGGATTTAAGACCTTTTTATATTCATAAAGGTGCTTCCCTAGTGGCTCAGATGGTAAAGAATCCTCCAGCAATGCAGGAGACGTGGATACAATCCCTGGGTTGAGAAGATCCCCTGGAAAAGGGAATAGCTACCCACTCCAGTAGGGGAATTCCACTGACAGAGGAGCCTGGTGGGCTACAGTCCAGGGGAATCACAAAAAGCCAAACACGCCTGAGCAACAAACACACGCACACATACATTCATAAAGACATGGAAGTGATTCCCTGTCACCAAGATTTGTCTTGTACAGCCTGTTCCTAGTCAGTGTTGCTCCTTTTCAGTAAAAACACTGAATAAATCTCCAGGGAAGAGAGGAAGGAAAAGGATGGGAAGAGGAAGAGGGAGAATCTTTCTCCTGTTATGTACATAGTTGGAATGGACAGAGCTTGGTTTCAGAAACATCTAGTATTTAGTTCTCTCTCATCAATTTCTGGGAGAAGGAAATGGCAGCCAACTCCAGTATTCTTGCCTGGAGAATCCTGTGGACAGAGAAGCCTGGTGGGCTGCTGTCCATAGGGTCGCACGGAGTCGAACATGACTGAAGCGACTTAGCATGCATGCATGCACTGGAGAAGGCAATGGCAACCCACTCCAGTGTTCTTGCCTGGAGGATCCCAGGGACGGGGGAGCCTGGTGGGCTGCCATCTATGGGGTCTTACAGAGTCAGACATGACTGAAGCGACTTAGAAGCAGCAGCAGCAGCATCAATTTCTGGTTGTATGATTTTGAAGAAAAAGCATTTCAGCTTCCAGAGGCTATTTCCTTATTCCCACTATGAAGAGGGAGATAACTATGCCACAGTGTTGCTGTGAGGAGTGGGAAAGGTACCGTGTAAGTAAGGAGGGCTGGGAGACTGATACAGTAGAGGCAGGAGTTCTGTCTGAAAAAGGCAGAACTGGACAGCGTCTGATCAGTCTGGACCACAGAACTGAGTCAGATCCCAGTCTCCCTCCCCTCAAAAAGTCTTCTTGGAGCTCTCCATCCATCCACAGCCTACTGAAATTTCCAAATGCAGCTTTGACTCCATTCTGTCATGGGCGACGCCCTTTAACACCCCATCCTCCCATAAGCTCCTCTTCTCTGAACAACCCCAGATGAGCAGTACGTCATCTGTGAGATGAACAAATCCATGCCCAGGAGTAAAGGTGACAGCTTAATGGAAGAAACAAGAACTAGGCTCAGAAAGATAAATCCTGCATAACATCACTTATATCTATGCCTTCACATATACTTATTTTTCTAACGGAAGTGTCTTCTCTTCCCTGGGTTATGTGTTATGTGTAGTGAAAGGTACATGTGTTTCCAGGGAAAATGAATCAGTATGATGTTTCTTCTTATCTTACCCTTGTCGTCATGGTCCCCTTTCCTATAGTGCCTTGCCCTTTTTATCTACTTGATAAACTTACTCCTCTTGTAGAATCTAATTGTTATCTACCAATTAACCTATTTGTGCTCAATCACTCCCTTCTTTAAAGTTGCATGCTAAGGTGCATTACTATCGTCCTGTTTAAAATAACTGTGCGGGAAACAGTTTTGTCACTCTCCATGGTTGCTCATATCCATGTGTTTGCAAATAAGGAAATATTAGTATTGATTGTGGGGTTTAGTATCTGGTAATATATGAAGACAGTAGAAATAGCTCTGCTGAATTGATTGATAATAACACATTTATCCAAGCTAAATTGATGCCATTAACAAGAAATACTGTATAAGAATACCCCAAACAATGATATGCTGTCTCTGTTCAACTGATACAGAAACATGCTGGGAAGATCACTGAACCCCTAGCATCGTTTTTTGACACTGGTTGATGAGGTAGTTGGTTTACTGGAAACCAGGAAGTTGTGATTCTCATCTCACCCCTTAGATTAAAGGACCTGTGAGCATGAGAAAGTTATTTAACGACTCTAAAGTTTTTCCAATTGTGTAATTACCTGGCTCACATACAATCACATGAGATAACACATGTGACATGTATGTTGTAAACAGTATAATAAAGATATTGCCATTGTGACGATGATGATTACTTCCTGGTTTATCTGTTCAGTAAATAGTTTCTGAAAACCTGTCCTTTTTCTGTCCTGTTAGGTACAAAGATTATCATCCCTTCCAACTTGTACAACTTAGTAGACACATGAATAGAAGTTTACATTTCAGGAATATTTTCAGATATTCATTTTTAAAAGATGAAGTGTTTAGTGTCTAGCAACCTGAATGACAAATTAATGTGACATAGGTTAGTCTCTTATAATACTGCTCAATAAACATGCTGAAAACTATGCATGCATTTTCTATTCATATAAAATCTTCAAATCATCCTTAACCATATCATGTTCTTTACTTTCAGAGTATCAGTACATTAACTTCATCCTTTCCCCTCAGATACTGCTATAATTCTTTTATCATTTCTCATCCAGATTACAATTTTTTTTTATGGATTTCTTTCTCTCATGATTTCTCCTTCTGATTCACTTTCCCTGATTTTTTCCTGGATGGAATGCTCTTTCTAAGATTCAAATATGTCATCATTTTTCTCCATGAATGCTTCCATCCTTCCTTGAGGACTGTGGCCCATTTCCTTTCTTCACTGGCTTACACGATTGTGATCCTACAGCTCACTTCGAAATCTGTTCCCCCCAACTCTTACATTGTGATAGCCAGCCCATCCATGTGTCCAATTACCATACGTAGAGAGTTTGTTTAGATATTCTACTTCCTCTGTAAAAGTATCCACTATGACCTCTTTTGACTGAGGCTAAACTTTTGTCATCAAGGCTAAATGGAACCTAACCTCAAGTTTTACTAAGCCTTCACAAAAGAAGACTAACCCATGAGTCTTATAGGATTCTCTTCAATGTGATCTTTGGTCTTTTTTTTTTTTTTTTTTTTTTAACGAATTGGAGTATAGCTGACTTAAAATGTCTTAGTTTTTACTGTACAGCAAATCAGTGAATCAGTGAATCAGTTATACATATACATATGTCCACTCTTGAAAATTCTTTTCCCATGTAGGCCGTTAGAGAGTATTGAGACGTTTCCTACACTATACAGTAGGTCCTTATTGGTTATTTATTTCATATATAGTAGTGTGTATATGTTATTTCCAAACTCCTAATTTATCTCTACCCTCCTATCCCTCCGGTAACCATAAGTTTGTTTTCTACATCTGTGATTCTGTTTCTGTTTTGTAAATAGGTTTATTTGTACTATTTTCTTAAATTACACATATAAGCAATATTATATATTTGTCTTTCTCTATATGACTTACTTCATTCAGTAAAATAATCTTGAAGTTCATCCATGTTGCTGCAAATGACATTAGTTCAGTCTTTTTATGGGTGAGCGGTGTTCCATTGTATATATGTACTGCTGCTGCTGCTGCTATGTCACTTCAATCGTGTCCGACTCTGTGCGACCCTATAGACAGCAGCCCACCAGGCTCCCCTGTCCCTGGGATTATCCAGGCAAGAACGCTGGAGTGGGTTGCCATTTCCTTCTCCAATGCATGAAAGTGAAAAGTGAAAGTGAA
>SJXQ01004529.1:331269-387011 GCA_006408695.1 Aepyceros melampus | reverse complement strand
AAGTCTCCTGCTTCTGGTTTTCAGTTTTATTTTTACAGTAACCTCAAGGCTTCTCCATCTATATAGTGCCAATGATAAAGCATTTAGGTTAAAGATGAAGAGTTTCTCCATATTGAGGGACACCCAGAGAGGTTCACTGAGTTACGTAGAGATAGGGAGAGGGAGGGGGTAGTTAGAGGTGACTGGAATGAGATGAGGTGGGATCAAAAGAAGAGAGAGAAAGCTAGCCAATAATCAGTTCCTTATGTGCGCTCCTCAGTCTGGACCGCTCAGAGATGATCACTGAATTATACAGGGAAGAGGAGAGGGAGGAAGTAGTCAGAGGTGGCCAGGAGGATAAATAAGGGAAATGAAAAGGGAAAGAGACAGATCCAGCCAGTAACCAGTTCTCTAAGTGTTCTTCATCGTCTGGAACACACAGGGATTCACAGAGTTGGGTAGAGAAGAGAAGGGAGAGGGAGGAGAGAGAGACAACCTGCTTGGGAGAAAGGAGAGTCCAAAAGAGGAGAGAGTGGTCAGGCCCGTAGTCTCACTCTCAGGTAAAATTGGGTACTGAAGATTGGGTTTTTAAATGTAAAAAATTGACAACAAATACCAAAAAACAAAGATTAAAAATTTAGAGTCAAGGTTGGATTTTCAAAAATACAATATTAAAGAAAAGAAGAAGAACAAGAAGAGAAGAAAAAAAAAGTCACGTGAATTATTAAGGACCAACACCAAGAGCCACTCAAAACAAACAAACAAACAAAAAAATTGTATATATATGTATATAGGGCATTTGCTTTAAAAATAGGGTCTTCTTTTTTCAAAAGTGATAGCAGGTTATAAAAATTAAAATTAAAAGAGAAATAGAGGACTTAAAAATTAAAAAAAAAAGGAGAAGGAAAAGAAAGGAAGAAAAAACAATCAAAGAAAAACATCTACCAAAAAATAATAAAAAAAATAATAATAATAAAAAAAGAGAGTGGTCAAAAAAATAGTAAGCTATTTCTGGCCCTTTCTCTGGTGTTGTAGGCAGTGTGGGCCACTTCCAAGGCGGTTCCCTCTGTTTAGCTTCTTCTGCTTGCTGGTCTCTTCAGTGTCTGATTTATCCCCTGACACAAGGGGGGACGGTGGAAGTCACGCTTTTTTTTTTTTTTAAGGCTCACTTGGTCAGTCACGCTGTGGGGAGGGAGGAATGCTGCTGCCAAATAGCTCTGGTGTGTATTCGCAGTGTCTCAGCCCCACTGGGCCTGCCCCTATACCCGGCGCACAACGCTCAGGCTCTGCGTTTCTCCGCCGGGGACCGTCTGAGGCCGGCCCTAGGCTGCATGCCCTCCCTGGTCTAAGCCTCTCAGGCTCGGCGCCCAGGGAGTCGCAGACTCGATTGGGCCTGCGCTTTGTGCCCTTCCCAGGACCGAGCAGCTCAGGTGTTAGGCGAGCGCAGTCACGCGGCTTATCGCCTTTTCCTGCTGCTCAGTTTTCTGTGTGTGTCCCTGGCACCTTTTATCAGGCAAATTGTGACTGTCCAGCACCCCAAGAAGTCTTAGTTAGCAAAGAAGCCTGCTTGCAGTTTGATCAGTAAAGTCTCTCCGGGGCTGCGATTGCCAGGTTCCAGCCCTTATGGCTCTGGCTGCCTGTCGCCGGTGGGAGATGGTCTGCAGCTGGCTATTTCTGTTCCGTCCTTTGTTCTGTGCGCGGTCCTGGCGGTGTCTTATGTTTGAGCTTTTTGTGTGGTAACTGTCCCACAGTCTGGTGTGCTAGCCTGAGTTAGTTTGCTCTGGTTACACGCGGAGCGTTCCGGCCAATTCTTAAGAAGCGCTGCCGCCCGTGTCTCGCGTGCCTCCTTGCCCAGCCCCCACTTGCTAGTGGCGGATGCAGGCGTCTGCTCTGCTTTTCCGCTGGGGGAGTTACTGTTGGGCTCATAATCTGTTGGTCTTAATCACCCATTTGTTTTTCTTCCCTGTTATGTTGCCCTCTGTGCTTCCAAGACTCGCCACAGATTCGGCAGTGAGAGTGTTTCCCGGCATTTGGAAACTTCTCTCTTTTTAAAACTCTCTTCCCAGACAGGACTCCCTTCCCGGGACAGAGCTACCTCCCTACCTCCTTTGTTTCTTTTTTTGACTTTTGTATTTTTCCTACTGGTTTATGAAGGCAATGTTCTGCTTTTCTGGATGCCTGATATCCTCTGCCAGCATTCAGAAGTTGCCCTGTAGATTTTACTCAGCGTTGAGATGTTCTTTTGATGAATTTGTGTGGGAGAAAGTGGTCTCTCCATCCTATTCCTCCACCATCTTCTGCAGCCATGAAATTAAAAGACGCTTACTCCTTGGAAGAAAAGTTATGAGCAACCTAGATAGCATATTCAAAAGCAGAGACATTACTTTGCTGACTATGGTCCGTCTAGTCAAGGCTATGGTTTTTTCAGTGGTCATGTATGGATGTGAGAGTTGGACTGTGAAGAAGGCTGAACGCAGAAGAATTGATGCTTTTGAACTGTGGTGTTGGAGAAGACTCTTGAGAGTCCCTTGGACTGCAAGGAGATCCAACCAGTCCATTCTGAAGGAGATCAGCCCTGGGATTTCTTTGGAAGGAATGATGCTAAAACTGAAACTGGTTTATGAAGGCAATGTTCTGCTTTTCTGGATGCCTGATATCCTCTGCCAGCATTCAGAAGTTGCCCTGTAGATTTTACTCAGCGTTGAGATGTTCTTTTGATGAATTTGTGTGGGAGAAAGTGGTCTCTCCATCCTATTCCTCCACCATCTTCTGCAGCCATGAAATTAAAAGACGCTTACTCCTTGGAAGAAAAGTTATGAGCAACCTAGATAGCATATTCAAAAGCAGAGACATTACTTTGCTGACTATGGTCCGTCTAGTCAAGGCTATGGTTTTTTCAGTGGTCATGTATGGATGTGAGAGTTGGACTGTGAAGAAGGCTGAGCGCAGAAGAATTGATGCTTTTGAACTGTGGTGTTGGAGAAGACTCTTGAGAGTCCCTTGGACTGCAAGGAGATCCAACCAGTCCATTCTGAAGGAGATCAGCCCTGGGATTTCTTTGGAAGGAATGATGCTAAAACTGAAGCTCCAGTACTTTGGCCACCTCATGTGAAGAGTTGACTCATTGGAAAAGACTCTGATGCTGGGAGGGATTGGGGGCAGGAGGAGAAGGGGACGACTGAGGATGAGATGGCTGGATGGCATCACGGACTCGATGGACATGAGTCTGAGTGGACTCCGGGAGTTGGTGATGGACAGGGAAGCCTGGCGTGCTGCAATTCATGGGGGTCGCAAAGAGTCGGACACGACTGAGGGACTGAACTGAACTGAACTGAAGGATGGGATAATCAGGTTCACAACATAGCTGGGCTTCACATGACTTACCCCTCCTGAGTTAGTCTGGCAGCTTCCTATAATCCATATCTTCTTAAACTTGCTTTATCCACTTCCATTTGCTCTTCATGATTTATCCATATAGAGCTTCTCATTTATTTCAGTTGCAATGTAGGGTGCCATTGGATGTTTGTAGTATATTATTTATGAATACATGTTGGAGGAAATTATCAAGATGAGGTTCACCTGCAAGCTGGACCTGTGAAATCAGAGCCTCCTCACCCTCTCCTACATCTGTGGAATATATGTTCTGCCCAACACTCTTTCAGTGGTTTCATTTTTAAGGAAAAAAGCTTGAAAGAACAATGTGTTGTTGAGACCATCAGGATGAGTTATGTGGATGGATGCAGTTTAGGACTATAACTTGTTATTTAGTCCATCAGTCATATATGACTCTTTTGTGATTCTATGGACTGTAGCCCACCAGGCTCCTCTGTCCATGGGATTATCCAGGCAAGAATACTGAAGTGGGTTGCCATTTCCTCCTCAAGGGGATTTTCCTGACCCAGGGATTGAACCCATGTCTCCGAGTCTCCTGCATTGGCAGGCATAGTTTTTACCACTGTGCCACCAGGGAATCCCCTTAGAACTTACAAACCAAAAATTATTGTAACAGATGCAGAGATCTATTTGTCTTGAAGCTGCCCGAGACAAGCCTCTATATAAGTTCTTTGCTTATTAAAACTGCCTCTTATTAAGCTGAAGTGGTCTGCCTCATTCTTTGGGCTCTTCTGGCCCTCTTCCATGTTGCCAACTTAGATTTCACTTGGGAAGCTCTCAAGGTTGTGACCCAACAAGAAATGGCTGAAGTAGTATGGTAGGTAGGATTCTAATATGATTTCCAAGATCACTAACCCCATCAGTGTCCTGCAAAATTGCCAGGACTATGCATATGATGAATTTTATGCCCAGTGATTAGATAAATTTAAATGGCCCAGATTGACTTTTAAAAAGGGATTATCTGAGTGGGCCTGACTTAATCACAGGAGTCCTTTAAATCTGGTTCCTGAGCTCAGAGATAGAGTGAGTCAGAGATTGAAACATGAGAAAGATGGTCTGGGCCATTGCTGGCTTGGAGAGGAAGGTTCAACATAGCAAGGAATGCTGACACCCTCCAGGAGCTGACAGTAGCCCCTGACTGATGGCCAGCTGAGAAACAAGGATCTCAGTCCTGTTACCAAAAGGAGCTAAGTCTTCAAACAACAAGAACGAGCTTGGAAACAGATTTTATTTTTCACTCAGCGTCTCCAGATGAGGAGACAGTCCAGCTCACAACATAATTCAGCCTTGAGACACCTGAGCAGAGAACCTAGCCACACTGAACCAGACTTCTAACCCAAAGAAATTGTGAGATAATGAATCTGTTATTTTAAGACTCTGGGCTTATGGTAACTTGTTACATAGCAACAGAAGGTGAATACAAGCAGTAATGAAAAAAAGTTAAAATTTGATAACCTGCGAAGTGGAACCAAGTTTTTTTCTATAATTTTCTATGTCTCAGAAGTTTTAAATATCCTAAAGAAGTTGCAAATAGAGCAGGAAACAATGGAACAGTGAGAGACTTTGTTTATGGGGGGCTCAAAAAATCACTGCAGATGGTGACTGCCTCCATGAACTTAAAAGATGCTCCTTGGAAAAAAAGCTATGACCAATCTAGACAGCATATAAAAAAAGCAGGGACATTGCTTAGCCAACAAAGGTCAATATAGTTAAAGCTGTGGTTTTTCCAATAGTCATGTATGGATGTGAGGGTTGGGCTATAAAGAAAGCTGAGTGCTGAAAAATTGATACTTTTGAACTGTGGTGTTGGAGAAGACTCTTGAGAGTCCCTTGGACTGCAAGGAGATCCAACCAGTTCATTCTAAAGGAGATCAGTCCTGGATATTCATTGCAAGGACTGATGCTGAAGTTGAAACTCCAACACTTTGGCTCCCTGATGCAAAGAACTGACTCATTGGAAAAGACTCTGATGCTGGCAAAGACTGAAGGAGACAGGGATGACAGAGGATGAAATGGTTGGATGGCATCACCAACTTGATGAATATGAGTTTGAGTAAGCTCTGGGAGATGGTGAGGGACATGGAAGCCTGGCGTGCTACAGTCCATGGGGTTGCTAAGAGTCGGACATGAATGAGTGATGAACTGAACTGAACTGAAAGAAGTTGAAGTTGTCACATTGAGGGGAAATACCTATTTAGCTACATTCGAAGAGAACCAAGAGGATCAAAAGATTTGGGTAAAGAGAGTGTGTGTATTGTGGAAAGTGACAGTGGACTCTCTTCTCCCCCACCTATTTGTCTTGTCTCCCTATAATATTAGCATCCTGTCCTCCCAAGAATTTTTTATTTGATAATTCTTCCAACTTAAGGTCCAGGTTTCAATTTAGATTTTCTTCTATCACACTTAATATACTATACATTCTACATGAAATAAAAAAAAGCAGAAGCTAGAGTGAAGTGTCAGAAAATTAGACTTATTAGTATGTGGCAAGGATCTCATTTGGGAAATAATCAGAAAGTGTGAACAACAACAGTGGACTCCAGGTGAAGAACAGACTGGGATAAACAGGTACTAATGATAATGACAAAGGCTGACTTAGGAAGAAATAGGGCGACTGGGAAATAAGAGCCATTCAAAAATAATTTTAGAGATCTGCAACGGAGGAGTCCTGAAAGGATAAAAATGTAGTGGCAATAAATAAAATAAATAAGTAAATAAATAAAAAGTATAAAAGTTAATGAAGTGAAATGATCATAAGCAAATTGTGAGAATAGTTTCAGGAGAAAAACCAGGTCAACAAGAGGTTAATAATTGTTGAGTTCACCCTAAATTTAATTTTAAAAGGCAATGCTATGCTTTCCCTTTTTACAAGCACTGTAAACTCAAGTAAAGTTAATGAGAGTTATGGGCAGTGTTTCTAAATCACAGCTTCTTGGAGGCTAATTATTTTGAACTGAATAGTTAAACATCAACCTTTTCCTTGTTTTGTAATAAGCATGTTAATGTCCCTGTCCACATGGCATTAGATTTTAAGAAAATCTTGATCAAGATTTTTCTTGTATAACAGATTTTTTCCAACTAAGTTGAAGACATGTGAATTATTCTGTATGCCTGACCACTGTTTTCATTCTGACAGAATTGAAGACTTAACTTTCTTAAAGTTGTCAAATATCTATTCTGGCATATTTTGCCTTTAATGGGTTTTGCATCTATAAAGTCAGGATGGCAGAGCGCATGATCTCCATACACCCAACTATAGTACTTCTGTCTTAAAAGTACGAGACTTCTTAATTCTAACTATTTACCCCTTAAGTTTTTGAGAGCTCTACAAGGTAAAGTATAAAGTTCAGGGTAACATCTAAATGTGATCTAAGATATGCTTATGGAAAGTTGCTCATTCAAATTTACTAAATATTTGATAGGAGTAGTTGGTGTCCTCAGCATCTAGGACAGGGTTATGCCAAACGCTGGCTGAGTCCAGAGTACTTGGCTGGCTCTAAACACACACAGTGACATGCATTTGATATAATACTCAGCTGATACACATACACGAACACATGAACTACATATTTATGGAATCTTGTTCAGGTGTCAAGAAGAGGCACATGCTTATCTTCGCTTGTGGCTTTTTAGTGCACAGATTTATTAGGAAATGAGTTAGTAAGGATGTTTTTCTCCCCAGTCAAGGAGTCACTTTTGGTCCCAGTTTTTCTAAGACTAGGATATGCAATTTGTCCCAGAGGAAGCCAAAGTCCAGTAGTTTTAAGGATAAAATTGAAGCTCTAGAAACCCACCTTTTCTTGGCTCACTTATATTTCCCAAAGGAGACAGATGTTTTACTGGATTGGTTTATCCATCCAAGAGAGATGACAAGTATTGAGCATATTTGGAGTTAAGGACTCTCCTTAGGGACTTGGGAACCTCATGCCCTGCTTTTATGGAGTCATCCTATTTATCAAGCCACAGAAATACACACCCAGACCCTGCATATTCTAAGAATCATGTGTTCTGCCATGAACGTACTCATTCTACTCTGACAAGATGGTGCCCACATAACACACCACTAGCTGCAGCTAGAGGAGACATCTCCACATGGTCCTAAGTTCGTCTCAGTGTTTACAGCCTCTGAGTTCTGCAAGGCTTGAAATAAACCGTACATGTAAATCTACTAATAATTGAACAAAAACAACAAGAAAAGATCATTTTAAGCTGACGACAAGTGGATCAACTGCTATAGTGAATGGGGAGACAAAAAAGGGGGGGCAAGGCAAGGAAGTATTTCAAAGAAGTGGTGGTAAATGCAATTTTGTATAGAGGTTAAGGAGATAATATAAATGTGTAAATCTGGACAGGTGTAAGACAGATGTGAGAAATGCAGTCTGTTTGAACAAGACAGTGTTTGAAGTGGAAGACATTTTAAATTAAAATTTTAAAATGAAACTGGACACTGTATGAGCCCTCTTCTGCTGGATTCAGCCCACTGACTGTCATTGTGAACCATTATAGCAAACGTCCAGAGGAAAGTTGGCAAAGAAAGCTAACATACAGGGGATAGTCAAGTGATTATAAGGCCAGGAGGGATGTCTGAAGCTTCCTCCCTCCTCTATTCTTTCCTTTATCTGCCTTGGTCAGTGTTCTAAGCCCAGGGTTCACCCACACTTTCAATTTTGAGGGTTCTGTTCACTGGTAGGCTCTCTCACCTATTTAAGATTGCTGTAGCTCTTCTGTGACCTCTCACCCTTGGACACAAAATGTGTTATAGAGAGTCCCCAAGGGTGCCACTCTAGAATAGACTGAATCCCAGTGGTGGAAGGATTAGTCTTGCGCACATCACTCAATTTTTCCACTTGCTCCCTGAAAGTACTGGGTGATAGTCTCAGCTTTAGGTTAATGGAAATATCACCATGGCCTCTAGTGGAGTGCAATCATCAGGACTCTTAACTTTTCCAAATAAGAACTCTGAGAGTTATAAATAAGTAAGTAAAGTCACTCAGTCGTGTCCGACTCTTTGTGATCCCATGGACTGAAGCCCACCAGGCTCCTCAGTCCATGAGATTCTCCAAGCAAGAATACTGGAGTGGGTTGCCATTTCCTTCTCCAGGGGATCTTCCCGACCCAGGGATCGAACCCAGGTCCATTAAAACATTTAAGTGGCTCATAATTAGGTGAAAGAGTTACTGCCCCTCCTCTGTATTTTGATGTCTGGCTTTGTTTCAAACCTTACAGGCTGGAGATATAAATTTACCACATCCTGCAAATAAGAACCTTCTTATAAGAATACTCACTGTTGATGGCATAGCTAGATATGTTTTTACTTTTTTCCCCAAAATTTTATCATGAAAAATTTCAAATACATAGATAAAGAAATTGGAAAAAAGATTACAGGAAATACTGATATACCCAACTCCTAGATTTTCTACATTGCACCTTACTTTTGTTGCTTCTCTATCCATTTGTCTGTTTTATTTTTGATGCATTTCATAATGAACAGATATCCATATACATGCATGCATGCTAAGTTGCTACAGTTGTGTCCAACTCTGCGACCTCATGAGCTGTAACCCACCAGGCTCCTCTGTCTGTGGGATTTTCCAGGCAAGGATAGTGCAGTGGGTTGTCATTTCCTTCTCCAGGGATATGATGGCAACTGGGCTGTTTATGGTTTCAGAAATGGTGGTTTGTAATAATCCCATAATTTCATGTCCCTTCCAGAAGTGTATAAGAATTCTGGTTGTTTTACATTCTTGGTAGAGATTGGTTTTGTAAGTAATTCTTACATTTTAGCCTTTTAGATAAGTGCATAGTACTATTTTATGTGTTTGTCTTAATTTCATGTATCTGATGACTAATGATGTGGAAATTTTTTTCTTGTGTTTACTTTTGATTTGTATTTTTTTTTTTTTGGTGATATGTATGTTTAGCCTCTTGTCCATTTACATTCAGTATATGTTTTCTTATTATTCAGTTCTAGGAGTGTTTTATTTATCCTGGAGACCAGTTCTTTGTCAAATACATGTGTTTGTTGTTTAATTGTTCATTATTTATTTATTAATTTTTTTGGGCTGCACTGTGTGGCATGTGGGATCTTAGTTCCCTAACCAGAGCTTGAACCCATACCTGCTGCAGTGGAAGCATAGAATCTTAACCACTGGACCGACAGGGAATTCCCTGGATTGTTTTAAAGGGCCATTTCATTGTACCATAAGGCCATCCAAGCTCTCATGATCTTTAGGACTCTTACTAGGATGAGAAAATCCCTTGTCATTAGCCTACAGTCTTCTGAAATGAATTCCTTGATCCTCAGAAGAGCACATATCGAGTTTGTAGATTCCTTTCTAAGTATTCCTTTTTAGGTATAACATATGTACTTGAGAGATGTCTGTCCTTTCTAAGCTGCTTGATTTTGTTTCACCTGCCTCACTGATCTTAAAAATTAGAAGAAAGAAGGAAAGGAGTGTTAATATAAGCTATACCAATCAATCTCTTATATTTTATAGTTTATAATATAAACTTTCAAATATATTATATCATTTGTTGCTCATTAAGAGCCCCTGAAGAAAGGCTATCAGCTCCATTTTGCAGATATATAAACTAAGCCTTAGTGAGGATAAGGCTTTTGCTTAAGGGCATCCAGCTGGTAAAAGGAAGAGTCAAATTTCATCTGACCCCTCTCCTCACCTCTGTGTGGTTCCATAGTTGAAATGCAGACTGATCGTCAATATTGGAATCAGGATGGTAGATTAGCATCTTACTATCCTCCTGATAGTGGAGACACTAAATCTGAGCCTGGAGAGTGAGTTATTAATTCTGAATAGCCAGGCCCTGCTAAATGCATCCACCCATGTCCTATTTCTCTGAATACTGGGCTGTTTTGAGAAACAATTTGTCAAATTAATGGCAACTCAACTTGGAAAAGAACACAGTGACCAATATTCTGGTCAAATTCTTTTCTTAGTTCTAGAATTTTGAGGATGTATACATGTTGGGGGGGGGAAAAAAAGAAATTCAGGTTAGTTCCTCAAGGGTTTATTTTTAACAAAAACTTTCAGATGACATATAGAAGACATTTGCAAAGATAAAATTATTCTCATGGAGTGATTCAGCTTATTGCTGCTCATCTCCTTTAAAATAATGGTTTTTTTACGTTTGCTGGATTTATTTTAACACATTAAAGCATTTTCAAAAGTAAATGTCAATTTGAAAAATTACTCTCTCCATGTGTTCAGTAATGGGAGGGTAGCACACAAATACACTATCAGCAAATATCCAAGGGGTTCTCTCATTAAACCCTCCCACAGCATCAGGGCAGGTGAAAGGATTAGACGACTTAATTCCTGCTTCTAATTCCGTTTCCATCAGAGCTTTAAATATTTACTACTGCTTAAGAACCTTGCATTTTGGTAATCTTTGATGAATCAGTTAGGGGTTTTGAATTATCATGAAAGTGCCCTATAGAACAGTCGTATCCTTTGCATTTCTCTCCCTCTTCCAACCCCAGGCCCCATGAAAGTAGGTTAGTTAAACTAGATCAAACGTAAGTCTAAATAATTGAAACTGGACTCCCTCTGGGAGCAGTTGAAATTCTGTTGTAAAGCTGGCAGTATGAAAATTATTCTTTAGTCTAATTGTACTCTAAGTAAAGTGTATTCTTCCCTTTGACTGCATATCTAGACAAATGCCCTCACATAGTGGGTACTCAGAAAACATGTACAAATTGAATTTAAATCTGTTATTTCTTGAGAAGGCAGAATGACTTTCTTCTTTATTTCCTTCCCACCTCCTTCAAATATTCAGAATGTTGGATTAGAGTTTTATATAGCAGTTCGGAACCTGGATCAATGGATAAAATTCAAGAAACCTATACATTTGGGTTGAAAACATTATATTAATGGCTTTCTTGTGACTAATCACTTTTTAAATACTTATTTATTTGGCTGGACTGGGTCTTAGTTGTGGCATGTGAGATCTACTTTGATGACGAGGGATTGAACCTGGATCCCTATATTAGGAGTGTGGAGTCTTAGCCACGGGATCACCAAGGAAGTCCCTCTCATGACTGATGTTTATTTAGAAGTTAGCATTTCCTTCTGTTGTGAATGAAATATCCTCCTCCCATATACCATAAAGCTGGAAGTATTCCTAGACATTTGGTACAGTAGGAATCACAGATATTTTCAAATTATATTGTTATTGCAGATAATTTGTAATATTTTCATTCAACATCTCAAAAGTATTGAATTCACTAGAAGATATTTTTGGAGCTACCTTTGTGGTCCAGCTGGCAAAGAATCCGCCTGCAATGCAGGAGACCTGGGTTCAGTCCCTGGGTTGGGAGGATCCCTTGGAGAAGGGAAAGGCTACCCACTCCAAGCCAGTATTCCATGGTCTGTATAGTCCATGGGGTTGCAAAAAGTAGGACATGACTGAATGGCTGACTTTCACTTTCACTTTTCAGAAGATATTTTTATTTACTGCATTCATAATAAAGCATATATATTATTAAAGCACTATTCTGAGAGGTATTCTCTTACTTGTGATTATTATTTTTTTTGGGGGGTGCACCTCACAGTACATGGGATCCTAGTTTGCTAAAAAGGGAAGGAACTGGTGCCCCCTGCATTAAAAATGGGGATTCTTAACTGCTGGCTCTCCAGGGAAGTCCCTTCATGGTCATTCTTTAAATGCCCTCATCCTTCAGTGAAACTGCATATCATGGAGACTTGTATGTTTCCCAAGACTGCAGGAACTTGGTGTTCAAATAAGGATTTTCCTTTCCAGCTAAAAATGCACCTAATACAATCCTAACAAAAAGTACATATATTCAGTTTAATCAGGGCTCCATGTTGAAGTCAAAGAAAACTAAATAATAATTGCTCCAAACAGAATCTTTATGTTGTACACCTGCAACTAATATGATGTTATTTGTCAATTGAACCTCAAATTTTTTCTCCAAACAATAAGAGGGAATGATTGGAAGGAATTATTGAATGATGCCATTGATGCAGTGGAATAGCCACAACCCATTTAAGACTCTGTACCCATTCACCTGTAATCAGTGTGGTTTTCCTTGTGCTGGTTTAGTTCTCTAGCTTCTTCACCGTAATTGCTAGATGGGTGCGAGAAGGGGTGGTTAATAGCTTCCTCATCCCACCCGTGTGGAGTGAGCATTGCTTTATCCAAAGAGCTAATGAAGAAACCTCTAGTTGCCATTAGGAAGGGAAAAGAGGGGGAGTATTTGCAGATTATGCAACTCACAAATGCCTAACATATTAGCATATATTTAAATATGTTCAATATTTGCAGCCAGAATATGAACACACTCCAGTTATTTTGTGTTTTCTTATAGATTTTTGAAAGCTAAATTAAAAAAATAAAACTAATTTGAATCATTGGTGAATATTAATTATATCTCTTAATAGGAAATTTTTTTTAAGTATAAAAGCAATGGGCAAAATGAAGAAAAATCACATTATTTTTAAATGGTTCATAAAAATCCATAAGAATAAGAAATAAATATAAATTAAGAAACATAGTTGCCATTAAAATGAAGAATTAATATTCCTCAAAATTAAAAGGTTTATTCAGTTCAATTCAGTTCAGTCACTCAGTCGTGTCTGACTCTTTGTGACTCCATGAATTGCAGCACGCCAGGCCTCCCTGTCCATCACCAACTCCCGGAGTTCACCCAAACTCATGACCATTGAGTCGATGTCCATCTTATCCTCTTCATCCCCTTCTCCTCCTGCCCCCAATCCCAAAGGTTTATTACACAACCTCAAAAACAACAAACCTCATTGCAGGAGACACTGTTGATGCCTTGCCTACTTGACTGGGCTGATATCATGGGTGTGAAACCCACATCTGCTTCTCTTTTAAGCATAACACTCAGAGCAGGCTGCAAGTGGCAGGGAGGGAATCCCACCCCACTACAGCCCCTAACCACAGAATGGCCACTCCCCAGTCCCTAAGTTGGATGACTTGAAAGGGGAACCTACTCAAAAACAGAACTCTTGTCAGCTCTTCTCATCACTCTGTCTCCCTTTCCTTCTTTCAGACTAAGATTTCCCAAGATTACCCATCAAACTCATTGCTTCTACTCAAATACCACTTTCAGGAAAAGTCTCAATAAGAAACAAATAAACAGCCCCCTCACACACCTCGATAATAATTATAAAAAGCAAATACACACATCACAAAACACAATACTTCTCCCCCACCCCTGGCACACACATGCACTTTGCCACGCACCAGAGCTTGGTTTTGACCTAATATACTATAAAATTGTTTCAGACAGCCCTCTGGCTTCATTTTATAGCAGCCTAAAGTATATAACCTAGACAGCATATTAAAAAGCAGAGATATTACTTTGCCAACAAAGGTCTGTCTAGGCAAGGCTATGGTTTTTCCAGTAGTCATGTATGGATGTGAGGGTTGGACTATAAAGAAAGCTGAGTGCTGAAAAATTGATCCTTTTGAACTGTGGTGTTGGAGAAGACTCTTGAGAGTCCCTTGGACTGCAAGGAGATCCAACCAGTCCATTCTAAAGGAGATCAATCCTAAGTGTTCACTGGAAGGACTGATGCTGAAGTTGAAACTCCAACACTTTGGCCACCTGATGTGAAGAGCTGACTCATTTGAAAAGATGTTGGGAAAGTTTGAAGGCAGGAAGAGAAGGGGATGACAGAGGAAGAGATGGCTGGATGGCATCACCGACTCAATGGACGTGAGTCTGAGTAAACTCCGGGAGCGGTGATGGACAGGGAGGCCTGGCGTGCTGTGGTCCATGCAGTAACAAAGAGCTGGACATGACTGAGCGGCTGAACTGAACTGAACTGAACTTAAAGTATTTGATGTGGTATCAACCAGTCTCAGTATCCTCACAGGTCTTGACTTCATCCTCTGCCCAGATGTCAATGATTCATCTAAATAGTGAATGTTGGCCATGCTACTACCGTGGTTAAAGTGTTAGGAAGTTGGCTGGTCTCTCAGCACAGGCTCCTCCTTGGATAAGCTTTTCCTAGCACACAATCAGTTAAAAAGAAGAAGCAGAAGGAAAGTATGAAGAAACAAGCAAACAACTTTCTTTTATGGTTTTTAAAGAGATGAACATTTAATAAAGATCCTATTTTTCACTTAGTTTGTCCAAGATTAAGAAACAAAAGTCAGTGTAATTAACAGTATATTTAAAGAATTCTCCCATACTCTGTTAATGAAAATACAATACAATACAGTCATTAAAGAAGGATATTTGATGGGCTTCCCTTCTGGTTCAGTGAAGAGTCTGCCTAGCAATGCAGGAGACACGGGTGTAATCCCTGTTCTGGGAAGATCTCACATGCTGCAGAGCAGCTAAGCCTGTGAGCCACAACTACTGAGTCTGTGTTCTAGAGCCCAGGAGCCAAAACTACTGAGCCCATGTGCTACAACTACTGAAGTCAGTGTGCCCTTCAGCTCATCTGCAACAGGAGATACAACCACAGTGAGAAGCCCAGGCACAGCAACTAGGAGAAGCCCATGTAACAAGGAAGATCCAGGACAGCCAAAAACTAACAAATAGAAGAAATTAATAAATAATTGTTAAATCAAAGTTATTTGGCAAAAATACATACATATATATTATTTTCAAAAATGTTTATGCTGTTCAATGTGGCATATCCACCTCTATATATTCTTTATTGATTTCTTTGAAAATGATACCTAATAAATTAGAAAATATTTTAATTAATTCCATCCTTTGAAGTAAGTATAAAAGGAGAAAGGAGGGAAACCTAGTTCAGACTCTCAGAGTGTTAGTTATATTACTAGAGACGCTGGTAAGAGTGAAAAGGGCAAGATTAATGAAGGAATAGACAAAAGTTCCCTGGATTCTCTTCCCTTTCTACTTCATACATTCTTCTTGGCCCCAGTGCTCAGGCCTGAAGGCTCACCATTGATGAGCATTGATGCACCATTGATGCCATATGACTTGCATCTTGGCATCTCCTTCTCTTGGCTTGTTTCTAAATCTTGACTCTTCCTGAGCTGTGACATTGCTTTTCTGCCATTGACCTGCCAATGCTTTCCCAAATGTCTGACTTGGATCTCACCCAGTTTTCAATGTCAGTCTTCTCACAATTCAGTGGTTACCCATTCTGTACTGTGATATTATCATCTAGGCCACTGCTCCATTTGCTAGTATGGACTACCATGGCCTACGTCTAAGTATAATGTACTGATGATTTCGATATTTTGGAATTAACATTGTAAATGATATGAGGGTGGGCTGTGGGCTCATGACTTTAATGGAAAAGACTTTCTGCATGTCTTTTTCAGAATTTAGGAATCAGACTTTTTTTTTTTTCAAGTGCTGGATATTGGCTTCACATTCCTGTAGAGATTCATTCTAATCATGAAAATCACCAGTAAAGGGGAGAGGCCTTTATTGCTCTTACCAGGGCAGACTGTCCTCATCTCTCCTTGATTACTATCTAGCACTGTGGATTCAACAACTTTAGGCCTACAAAGTGTTCTGCAAATTTTGGATCAGTACATCAGTGGGTGCTTTATTGTTATAGTTGATATACTATAGAGTCCAGTATGATGACTCTCTTTTCTCAGGAGCTTCCACTTATTTTTTTAAGTCATCACAAATGCATTTGATCCCCTTCTTACTGTCTTGTACAAAATAGAGTAACTTCATCTTGTAAACCTTTTTATTTCATCTGGTACTTTAAAATACACAAGCCAAGTACCGTTTTTCATTTTGAAAAATAGGAAATCACTAGAAATTGCCAATGATATGTACAGTTAATTAATTGCTGGACTGAAACAATATTACTAATAAACAGCTAAATGACACATGGTTAAAAAGAACTCATCACATGCAGACTCTAATTACAAGGTATAAAAAATCATATGCAGAGGTTATCCTCACTGGAAAGTAAATAACTGTCTCATTCAGAGCTGATTTGCTAAAATATTATCTGGAAAACCAATAAATATTCATTATTCATATTAAAAATTTCTGTCAGCAGCAGATTACTTCTTTCAAGGTCACCTGTACCTAAAAGCACAAAGAGGCAGCAAGGGAAACATTTATCCATGTTCCTATTAAACCACACAATTTTTGACCTCTAGCAAATTTCTGATTCTGCTCTGTTGCATTTGGGAAATGGAATTTGGGGTTTGCTGATTCCTTTTGCTTTATACGTACACTGTAAACATAAATTGCATGTAGCTCATTGAAAATACCTGGAAAGCAGATGATCTATGTAAATATAAGACATTCAAATTTTATTTCTAGTAGTTGGAAAATACTATCTTTGACATACAGCATTAAATATCTCCCAAAGCATTTATAATCTGTGAAAGTTACTCAAATTATATAGTTCCATTACAGGCGCGATGGGGGAGATCTATAGATACACACACACACACACACACACACAGAGTGTCATATATTGAAACATGAAGTCAAAGAGGTTTTGAGAGTTTTGGTCATTCTACATTAAAGCAGGATGAGATACTTTTATTTTTAAAATTTTGTTTATTGATTGATTTGGTAGTCAAATTGAGTTTACTACTTTTCCACCACTTAAATCTTTATTGCAAGGGTATTTCCCAATAATGGAGAAAAGTACTATAGTTAAAACTTCATCAGTGACCAAGTCATCTTTATGGCCTAAAGAAACATACAAATAAGATGATGTAAGCCACAGAGTGAGGAGAAACTATAGGGTGTGGGGAACCAGAGAAGATGATACCTAATTATGTATAGTAGTAGTAGTAATAGTCCCTCAGTCATGTCTGACTCTTTGAGACCCCATGGACTGTAGCCACCAGGCTCTTCTGTCCATGGGATATCCTAGGCAAACATACTGGAGTAGGTTGCCATTTCTTTCTCCAGATTACACATATGGATCCATACAATTTCAGGCTGATTACTGAAACTTGCAAATTAAGATAGCCTCAAATCAGTACATTAAAGGTTTTGAAAACTGAAGTGAGACTTGTACCAGTCTTCCCAATGACACACATTCAGAGTAAATTGCCTAAATTCTGGTGCCACAAATCCATCACTAATCCAAAGAGATTACATTTTTACCAGTATGATGGATGTGCTTTATTTCACAGTTTATATACTATTAAATATGACAGATTCTTTTACATATAATGAAAAGTAAATTTCACTTGTAACTGCCTGGAAATAAATTTAAGTTTTATTTTCTCAACAGATTTATTCCTTCTTTTTCTTTTTTGGAATTAATGTCCTTTGAGACTGATATGTACATTTCTGTTCACCAGTCCAAATTTGGAGCCCAACTCCCTGGTATTCTTAAATAGAATATCAGCAGCAATTCTGGTCATCAGCTGTGAGTACATTGGTAAATCTAGCTCAGTGACGTTTCTGCACCTCCCTGTAGACACTAGAACACCTTGGCAGGTGGCCAGTTGATCAAGTACTAAAGAATCCCTGGTATGTGTGGCTGCTGCAAGTAAACCCATCATTTCATAATCTGAGACTCAGCAAAATTTCACTCTCCTCTGTAAGACCCTAGGAAGGCTTGGAAGTATCTTTAAAAGTCCTTATAATGAATGTCTTGGAGTGACAATGTTAGATTTTTATTTGTTAATGTCATTTGTTATCTGTAAAAAAATTCAAACATAAAACATTCCCATTATAAAAAAAATATAAGTAAGAAAAAGCAAACAAATTGTGTTTCTTACCCTCTATTTGTGATGTTCATACTGTAGAATGAATTCTTGCAGGAAAGTGAAACTGATACCTAGTGTTTAAGAACAGCTCATTCTACACTCTGGACTATGTATGTATAAAGTCCTTTAGTTTTAGTTATCTCAGTCACTATTGAGGACATGAATTGCAAAATAGTCAGTCAGCACATGATTTGCAGGCAGGGAACAAGGTAGTCTATTCCAGTAAATGGAGTGATAGTCTGGGTGATAATGAGTCAAAAAATAGAATGGATTATCACTGACCTGTGAAAAGAGTACCATTGAAAACTGGATGAGATCCAAGTCAGATATTAGGGAAAGAAGAGGTAGGCCAATGTCAGAAATGTAATATCATAGCTCAGGAAGAGTCAAGATCTGAAAACTGGCCAAAGAGAAGGAGATACCAAAACTTAAGCAATGGTGAGCATCAGAGCCAGGTCCTTCAGTCCAGCACAACATCAGGGCCAAGAGAAATGAAAGAGGAAGGAAGAATGTTCTGGGGAACATTTTTGCCTTTTCCTTTATTAACCCTGTCCCTCCCTCTATGCTTGGGGCTTCCCCGGTGGCTCAGACGAAAAAGCATCTGCCTGCAATGCGGGAGACCCGGGTTCTATTCCTGGGTTGGGAAGATCCCCTGGAGAAGGAAATGGCAATCCACTCCAGCACTCTTGCCTGGAAAATCCTATGGACAGAGGAGCCTGATAGGCTACAGTCCATGAGGTCGCAAAGAGTCGGACACGACTGAGCAACTTCACTTCACCCCCCCATGCTTACCAATTTCTCATAATGAACAGTTTGAGAGGCTTGATTTGGGTTCCTCTCTTCTCTAATCTTAATTAGCATTAAGCATGCTGTGAATCAAGTAACATTTTAATTAATTTAATTTGAGGAATAAATGAATAAAGAAGTGATAATAGTGGAACCAATGAGCAAAAGGGTATCCACTCTGTATTCTGCCAAATCTGTTTCTTTCATGGTATTATTCATGCATGTTCTCATCAGTAGAGTATGAAGGAATTCCCTCTATGCAGTCTTCATAACTCGGAGGATTGATTTTTTAATGTTGGGCAATCTGATGAATGAGAAAAGTTAGTTCTTTTACTATTCATTTCTTTGATAATTGTGAGTCAAAATTTTTCATGCTATAGCTATTATTCCTTCATTATTTGTGTCTTCATGTCCTTTTTGTGGGGGAGAGGATATATGTCTTAACTTGGGTTCCCTAGAAGCTGCTGTGAGAACAGGTTATGAAAACTAATTGATTTGGTTGGTGATCCTGGAAAACACTGGTAGGACAGTAGGGGATTGACATGTGGAGATAAAGAGGCTTCTAATGTGTGTACTTTTGAGCAGATTATCAGCAAAGGTACATGGAGCTTAATCCCATTATGAGTCTGAGAAATTCAGGATTAGGGAACTGGGATAATTACACGCTCCTGTTACCCCTTGGCTGGGCAATGCCAGGAGATTCTGGGGATGCTGAGAGATGCTGGGGGTGCTGGGAGATTCTGGGAGGTGCTGGGGATTGCTAGGGGAGGTGAATTTCATTCCCTGGAATTTCCATCCATCACCAGGTGGGACAGAGAAATCTCTTTATGCAGGAGCTGGCCTTTGGAAATTGTTCAGATCTCACTCAAGCTGTGTTGGTTGAGAGAACAAGGGAAAACACTAACTGTGTCTACTATAAGACAGTTTACTTTATTCCTCAATAATTATTCATCTGAAATTTATACTGTGGGGGTAAGAGTATCTCTTGTTTACTTTCAAATACTTGGACAACCAAGCCAAATGATTTTATGATACTATATTGATTTCACAGTAGTTTTGAGATAATTTTTAGCTTTTGCATTTCAAAATGTTACATATATGGTAGAATGGGCCTTCTTTCATTATAGCTTTTTTCCCAGTTGCTATTTTCTATTAATAACTAAAGTTACAGATAAAATTTAGAATGATTTTGCTACTATAAAATATCATTGGGATTTTTCTTGGCCTCGCTCACGCCACTATTAGACTTACACAAGAATCTGGGAGGCACGCCAATCTTTCTAATATCTGTTCTTTTCATCTCCGTAAAACATCTTTTTTTAAGATGTCAGTAAAACTTCTCCTAAAGTTTGTCTTTGGATTTTTCCCGGTCATATTTTTGCATATGAAACTTTCACATTATATTTGATTTCATGATGGATGAGATCTTTGGCATCTTAAGATGAGTGCTAGAAATGTCTGGGGAGGGGGCTTGGTAAAAGATGAGATGGGGGATAGAAGGCTGTTTCTCTTAGAGACTGGCTCTTGGTGCCACGGAGAGAAGATAGAAGCGGAGGGAACTTTTTCACTGGGTGACTCCCGCTGACAAGGGCCCATAGCCAGAGGATACATTTTGGTTCTTAGTGGTGACATGTAGCTGCGAGAGAGTAGAGGGAATCTGTGACACCTGGCTGACACTTGGGCAGTGGGGACTCCTGTGGATTAGCACCTAGGTGGTTTGCTGCTTTGAGAGATGAAATCTGTGATGTGGAAATCAATGTGTTAATACCAGACACCAAAAAGCAAGTAGCAAAGTGTAGAGATGCCTGATGTTGCTTCAGGAGGAGAACTGGCCTGAATACAGGAGTTACAGGGATGGCCCTGGAGCAGCCAGGGCAGAATGGATAGAGTTAAGGGTAACCTGTAAAAAGGAAAGAGTATTTTCTATCCTCTATTGAGCTAAGTTCTTTCTTACTTGGATGAACAGTATTCATCAAGACAGTAAAGAAATGCAGATGCTAAAACAGATGAAGACCCTCTGGTCTCAGGGCAGCTCTCTAATCAGCTATAATAAGGTAATGGCCTTCATGCTGTCATTTGAGGGGAAGTTTTAAAATTGTCTGCCTGTGTCAAGAGAAGCTGTCACCCATCCCCTTCCCTCTTCAGAGTGATCCTGCCTTCTAACACAGAACATAAATGAAGGGTGAATGGTCATAGCCAAGGTAACTCACCAAAATAAAGCAAAAATGAAATCTAATTAATAAAAATCTTCCATATGACATTCAATGCAATTCAGTAAATGTTTATTGGACACTTATACATTCCATGCACTCATTTGAGAATGGTCTGTGATTATTTTTAACCTTCTTTGGAAAAAGAAATAAGACTTTTCCTTTATCATTGATCAGCACAGATAATGCAAAACATATTTCTCTATACAACACTCTTAGCAACTCCTTAGCAACCTTCAAATGAACTAGCTTTCACCAGTGAAGTCCACAGAACTAAAATTTTTTAACAAGCTTCTTCCTTTTGCCACTAAACCTTTCATTTCAAATGTTTTATAAGAGACAGAAAATAATATTTCCCATAAAGGTTTAAATTATTCATTATCAAGTGCTTCTTCCCCCATCCCTGCCATATGATTATGACATTCATGTCATAATCCCTGGAATTTGTGAACAGATATTCTTACAAGGCAAGGTGAATTATGACTGCAGATAGAATTAATGTCACTGGTAAAAAACCCAGCTGCCAGTGCATGAGACTAAGAGTTGTGGGTTCTGTCCCTAGGTCGGGAAGATCCCCTAGAGAAGGAAATGGCAATCCATTCTTGCCTGGAGAATCCCATGGACAGAGGAACCTGATGGGCTATGATCCATAGGACTGCAGAGAGTCTTACATGCCTGAAGCCAATTGGCATGCACACACTCACACACATATTCTTATAAGGTAAGGGGGAATTGTGACTGCAGATAGAACTAACATCACTGACCTTGAGATGGAGAGCATCCTGGACATTCAGCTGTGCTTGGCATAATTACAAGTGTCCTTAAATAGGAGACATGGAGGCAGGACAGTCAGAACAGAGAGCACAGAGTTAGCACCATGAGAAAGACTCAGCTGGACCTGGCTGACTTTAACCATGGAAGAGGGCCATACACCAAGGAAGGAAAATAGTCTTTAGAAACAAAGGGAGCCAAGAAAATAGATACGCCTCTAAAACCTCCAGAAAGAAACACAGCCCTGCTGACACCTTGATTTTAGCCCAATGAGATCCATTTTGGATTTCTGGACCCAGGATTATAAGATAAGACATTTGCATTGTTTGAAGTCACTAAGATAGTGGTGAGTTATTACAGCAGCAGTAGGAAACAACTTGCATAAAAATAAGTCCTTGTGGTTCATAATATAAATTTCTGTCCTTTTTCTCATAGATGGTATTTACCAGCTTCCCGATGGTACATCTAACTAATTAAGTGTCCACCTACCTGAATAAGCTCCCACCATCTACCTGGAAATGTTAATAGCTGTGTTTATAAATTATCTACTTCAAAAGCTTTGAACTCTACTTACGTGATTCTCTTCACCTCTGCTTGAGCCAATAAGAACAAACGCAAAACCTAAATCTAACTAACAAAACAAAGATAGTCTGGCATTTTCATTACCTTCCATGTCACAGATATCAATTGTAAAAATTTTTACAGTCTGGCCACGACCTCCTAGCCTTCTAAATTGCTACGGCCCATGTTCCCATCATTTAATGTACTGGTACCCTGGCCTTCCAATGTATGATGTTGTTCAGTCACTAAGTCGTGTCCAGCTCCTTGCAATCCCATGGACTGCAGCACAAGCTTCCTTGTCCTTCACTATCTCCCTGAGTTTGCTCAAACTTATATGCATTGAATTAGTGATGCAATCCAACCAGCTCATCTTCTGTGTCCCCCTTCTGTTCCTTCCCTCAATCTTTCCTAGCATCAGGGTCTTTTCCAGTGAGTTGGCTCTCTGCATCAGGTGCCCAAAGAACTGGAGCTTCAGCATCAGCATCAGTCCTTCCAGTGAATATTCAAAGTTGATTTCTTTTAGGATTAACTGGTTTGAACTCCTTGCTGCCCAGAGAACTCTCAGGGGTCTTCTCAAGACAACACCACAATGTACGCATGCTAAATCATTTCAGTCATGTCCAACTCTTTATGACCCTATGGACTCTTCTGTCCATGGGATTCTCCAGGCAAGCATACTGGAGTGAGTTGCCATGCCCTGCTCCAGGGGATCTTACCAACTCAGGATTTGAGCACAGGCCTCTCACATCTCCTGCACTGGCAGGTGGAGTCTTTACTATTAGTGCCTACTGGGAAGCCACAAAGTATAGTGTCAATTTCTGTGGCATAAATATTCCCAAAAAAGCTTTTTATTAAACTACCAACATGAGGCTTTTAAACTGAGTTGAAAAGAAGGTTGTACAACCAATTCTTGGGAGTCCTAAGCCTTGGAAGAAAAGTTATGAGCAACCTAAACAGCATGTTCAAAAGCAGAGACATTACTTTGCCAACTAAGGTCTGTCTAGTCAACGCTATGGTTTTTCCTGTGGTCATGTATGGATGTGAGAGTTGGACTGTGAAGAAGGCTGAGCGCCGAAGAATTGATGCTTTTGAACTGTGGTGTTGGAGAAGACTCTTGAGAGTCCCTTGGACTGCAAGGAGATCCAACCAGTCCATTCTGAAGGAGATCAGCCCTGGGATTTCTTTGGAAGGAATGATGCTAAAGCTGAAACTCCAGTACTTTGGCCACCTCATGTGAAGAGTTGACTCACTGGAAAAGACTCTGATGCTGGGAGGGATTTGGGGGCAGGAGAAGAAGGGGACAACAGAGGATGAGATGGCTGGATGGCATCACCGACTCGATGGACTTGAGTCTGAGTGAACTCCGGGAGTTGGTGATGGACAGGGAAGCCTGGTGTGCTGCAATTCATGGGGTCGCAAAGAGTCGGACACGACTGAGTGACTGAACTGAACTGAACAAGGCCTAGCCTGTCACTGTGCTAAGCACCACCCCCCAACTCCCCCACATTTTCCCTCTCTGAGAAATCCTATTTATAGCTCTTCTCTTCCATTTTCCTGTCTTAACATCCCATGTGATGACATGCGTTTACTCTCTTTGAAGCTTTATCAGCAACTTACACTCAAGAATATCTCAAGTCTGGAATCCCTATAACAATCTACACTTTGCCTCCAATCGGAGATCTGAGAACTGGGTGGAAAAAGACTCAACTGGTTGGATTAGCATCTCTAGAAATGGACAGAGTCTCCTTGTTTTGGAATTCTTGATGCTGCTGACCACATTCTGGCTTTCGCATTGCATTGCTGGTTCTTCATTTATTGCCCTTGAGGACCTCAATTGATCACCTCAAATCCAGTCTCCTGCCCCACCACCATACATGTGCTGAAAATCTCGGCATTGATATTGACAAGAAAATGAAGGTCTTTGGGGAAATCATTCAACCTTATGTCTGACTGCCTCAGAATTTCTTCTTCATGTATCTTCATTTCAGTGTCTTACCTCCAATTACAGGAGATATTTTTCATCCTGTTTGAAGCCCACTCCTTCACTTTGACTCATTTCCTCAGCACTCCCATCTCTCAGAATTTCCTTCATCAGCAGAGTTCTCTCTACACCCATACATACAGCTCCTTGTAGACTGAACCTCTTCTTTCAGTGCTAAACATCTTCTGGTCTCTTCCAATTCTGAAAAAATAATATTTCTTTATATCAACATCTTCCTTTCCTGTTATCATGTCTTTTTCTCATTTGAATTCTAGAGAGTCACCTACACATGGCAGAGCGTTTTCTTTTCTGGTTCATTTGGTTTTCCCCTCATTTTTCATTTTTAGCCAATTCTCAAGTCTTACCATCCTCTCCACTCCCACCTTCAATACACAGACACTCCCCCCCCCCACAAACACACTCACATGTTAAACTACTATGATTTCTATGAATTTTGACTTTACATTCTTTCCTCCGTCTGCTGTCTTTTCCCTCTATCCAATTTTCAATGATGGTCATATTAGCAAATATCTCTATCTTTATTATAAAATTCTTCTGGGCAATATTATCCACCTTTATGGTTTTAACTATTTTTTAATGAGAATGATGCCCAAATACATATCTCCACCCCATTTTTTCCACTTTTTACATGAATATTACATGAGAACCTTCAATCCAAAGGATCAAAACTAAATTCAATATTTTTTTCTCTTCAAACAAACTTGCCTTCCTCTATTATCTGTCTCACCTGTGAGAACCAGTATGCATTCAGGTAAGAAGCCTGGAAGTTACCTCTGAGCCCTTCCTCCCCTCTGTAGTATTTCCATGCCCAGCCAACCATGAAGCCCTAAATATTTCTGGAACCTATGAATTTTCCCCCTTACTAAGACTTTAATTATTTTTACGAGAATTATTGCAGAGCTTTCCCACTGATCTGTTTTTGCTGTTGTTTAGTTGCCAAGTCACGTCCGACTATTTTGTGATCCCTGGGCCGCCATGGCTCCTCTGTCTGTGGAATTTTCCAGGCAAGAACACTGGAGTAGGTAGCCATTTCCTTCTGCAAGGGGTCTTTCTGACCCAGGGATCAAACCTGTATATCCCACATTAATTAGCAGATGGATTCTTTACCACTGAGCCACTAGGGGACCCCAAGAATACTGGAGTGGGTAGCCTATCCCTTCTCCAGCTGATCTTCCTGACCCAGGAATTAAACAAAACCAATCAACCAATCAATCAGTCACTATATCTTATATTTTAAAAAATGCTTAGTGATTCTGCCTGGCCTACATGGTGCAGTATGCGCTTTGATCACATCAGAAAGATCCCCACTGTCCTGCTCTCTGTTTTCTTTTCCTCTGCTTCACCTTATCTCAGACCCAGTGAGCCAGCACTCCTGAACTTTAATAAGCCCCCACTCACACTATGCTACAATGATGCAAACTTTTTCCTCTACTAGGAGTCCCTTGTGTGTGCATGCTAAGTCATTTCAGTCATGTCTGACTCTTTGCAACCCTATGGACTTCAGTCCACCAAGCTCCTCTGTCCATGGTATTCTCTAGACAAGGATACTGGAGTGAGTAGCCATGCCCTCCTCTAGGAGATCCTCCCAATACAGTGACTGAATACACATCTTTTGTATCTCCTGCATTGGCAGGCGGGTCTTTACCACTAGCATCACCTGGGAAACCTGGGAAGCCTAGGAGTCCTTTACTCCTTATGTATTTGGTTGACTGCTCGTACCTGACTTCACATCTACCTGAATACTTCTGTGAGCTCTCTGGGCTTCCTGTGTACTGTGAGCTAAGCATTCCACTGTTTTGAAATCTTTTACTTACATGTTTGTCTTATAGAACTGAGCTATTGCCTAGCAAGGAGGAGGTCATATTAATAATGAAGAATATAGCACAGAACTTGGCACACACTCTGTAAATATTGGTTTTACTTGATGTGGGACTATTAAACATCATTAAACTCTCTCCAGCACCAGCACAGAATTCTCGATGAATGTTAACAATTAATAAGTGTGCTGAATGAAATCAACATTCCTGTGGCTTCTAATATATCAGGAAGAGAGAAAAGAAGGAAGGATGGCAGGGAGGAAGCAAAAGGTAGCAATAAGCTTTCTAATGGATTTTCTCTTTAAACTAGCAATTCTACTGGAGAAAGGGTCAATGTCAGGGTGAATGTAACAGAGACGATGAAAGAAGTACAATGAAGAGTCATTCAAACACCATTCTGTCCAAGACTTACACCAAAGCTGTCCACGGTACACTTAGTAGTGTCTGACTGTTGGCGACCTGTTGAACTGCAGCCCACCAGGCCCCACTGTCCATGGAATTTTCCCGTCAAGAACATTGGAGTGGGTAGCCATTTCCTGCTCCAGTACATCTGACCTGTGAGAGTGAAAGTCATGTCTTCAGTTCAGTTCAGTCGCTCAGTTGTGTCCAACTCTTTGTGACCCCATGGGCCACAGCACGACAGGCTTCTCTGTCCACCACCAACTCCGGAGCTTACTCAAACTCATGTCCATCATATCGGTGATGCCATCCAACCATCTCATCCTCTGCTGTCCCCTTCTCCTCCTGCCTTCAGTCTTTCCCAGCATCAAGGTCTTTTTCCAGTGTGTCAGTTTGCATCAGGTGGCCAAAGTATTTGAGTTTCAGCTTCAGCATCAGTCCTTCCAATGAACACCCAGGACTGATCTCCTTTAGGATGGACTGGATGGATCTCCTTGCAGACCAAGGGACTCTCAAGAGTCTTCTCCAACACCACAGTTCAAAAGCATCAATTCTTTGGTGCTCAGCTTTCTTTATAGTCCAACTCTCACATCCATACATGACTACTGGAAAAACCATAGCTTTGACTAGACGGACCATTGTTGGTAAAGTAATGTCTCTGCTTTTTAATATGCTGTCTAGGTTGGTCATAGTTTTTCTTCCAAGGAGCAAGAGTCTTTTAATTTCATGGGTGCAGTCACCATCTGCAGTGATTTTGGAATCCTCCCTGAAATAAAGTCTCTCACTGTTTTCATGTTTCCCCATCTATTTGCCATGAAGTGATGTGGCCATGATCTTAGTTTTTAGCTGTGTCTTGGTGGATACCAAATACTCTTTAAGCAGTGACTTTGTACTAGAGCCATTGCTGTTTCTTCCTTCAGCCAGAAGAGGGAGAGATAGAGCAGAGTCTTTGGTTGGCAACTTTACACTAATTTAGGACATAGCTTCCTTTCCTTTCCCAAGGGCCTTTCCAGGAGGCTTAGTGGTAAAGAATCTGCTTGCTAATGCCTGCAAATGCAGGAGACATGGGTTTGATCCCTGAGTCAGGAAGAAGCCCGGGATAAGGAGATGGTAACCCACTCTAGTATTCTTGCCTGGGGAAATCCCATGGACAGAGGACCCTGACTGGCTTCAGTTCACAGGGTTGCAAAAGAATGGGACACTACTGAGCAACTGAACAACAACTTCCTTTTCCAACCACCTTATGTTTGTCCAAGCTGGTCTACCTCTAGGGGATTTCTGTTATCCACTGTGCTGTTTACTATCTCATCATTGCATATTCGCTGCTGCCCATGACAATTTTTCCTCTGTCAAAATAGGCAAACATTTTTTTTAAAAGTGTTTTTAATGGTAAGATAAGGCTAAAACCCATGGGTTAACTGTACAGTCAGTTCATTATAAAGCCAAGGATACGTAGATACACAAAAGTTTATTTTAAAATCTTTTCTGTCTAATCTTCATTGGGCAATGGAAATATACAGATCTTCTAAGCTCTTTTTCACCTCTTCCTCACTCCCCATCAATTCTGTCGTTGCTAGTACATGAGTCAACCAGCGTCTTAAATCACTGCTTGCTTTTAGTGTCATTTCTAGTTTGCAGCTCTGCAAACAACTCAGTTGTCAGAGGAGACAGATCTGGGCGTAATATCACTTGCAAATGATTTATTCCATAAAAGACATAAAAATGCATTTTGAACTCCTAAGCTTATTATTCCTATAGTAAACAATTGTGTAAAGAGAACTCTCTTAATTTGCTTGCAGTGTGAGAAGTGTCAAGGGAAGTTGTATTACATTTACCATCTTTTGCATTATCGGTTAACTAATAGGGTTGATGAGGGAAAAGCCACTTGTATTAAGTGATTGGAAATAATCTCACTGTGAAGACATGTTGAAAACAGGAAGCCATACTCCAGAGGAAACTAATCTCTCTCCATTTCCTTTATTTCTCCTAAATGGCTTTTTGTTTTATTTTGCTTTGTTAGAGTGGTACTGTTATGTGAAGCCTAAATGAAGCTGGGTGCAATTCTTTTAAGATGTTTCACTACAGAAAAGGAGAGAGAGTCGTTTAAGAGAAGTGAACAAATGATCGCCTGCCAACGTTTTTCCGTGAAGCCTAGTTGACATTTTGGGTAAGACTATTCTTTACTGAGACAGGCTGTGTCTCGCACTCCTAGGCATTTAACGTCTTCGTTTCCCACCTATTAAATACCAAGAGCATGCTATAGTTATCATAAGAGTCAGTTGCACACATTTTCAAAGAGTTTTTTGAGGAGACAGAATGGCCTCCAATCAAGAAAGGCCACTTGGTGAGTGAGACTAGCACTGACATACATGTACTACCATGTGTAGAGTGTGAACAGCCCTTGGAAAAGACTCTGATGCTGGAAAAGATCAAAGGCAAAAGGAGAAGGGGGTGGCAGAGGATGAGATGGTTAAATAGCATCCCTGATCTAATGGATTTGAATTTGAACAAACTCCAGGAGATAGGGAAAGACAGGGAAGCCTAGTGTGCTGCAGTCCATGGGGTTGCAGAGTCGGACATGACTTAGCGAGTGAACAACAACAGCGTTGTGTGAAATGCTTAGCTAGTGGGAAGCTGCTATATAGCACAGGGAGCTCAGTTTGATACTCTGTGATGATCTGCTGCTGCTGCTGCTGCTGCTGTTGCTTCAGTCATGTGTGACTCTGTGCGACCCCATAGATGGCAGCCCACCAGGCTCCCCTGTCCCTGGGATCTCCAGGCAAGAACACTGGAGTGGGTTGCCATTTCCTTCTCCAATACATGAAAAGGAAAAGTGAAGTGAAGTTGCTCAATCGACTCTTAGTGATCCCATGGACTGCAGCCTACCAGGCTAGAGGGGTGGAATGGGAGGTTGGGAGGGAGGCTCAAGAGGAAACACACACACACACACACACACACACACACACAGCTGATTTATTCCATTGTGCAGCAGAAACTAACACAACATTGTAAAGCAATTTTACTCCAGTAAAAAAATAAATAAATAAAATAAAAGCCACCTGGAAGTGCCTCAGACTATGTGAGGTCATCTTGAAACTTTGTTTTATCAGAGTGTTTTAATTAATATCACTGACAAACATGGGGATTTGCAGACATGGGAGGGCTTGAAGTAACACATGCAAAGAGGCTAGACACCACTTAGTAGGTATTTTATAAATAGCAGCTGCACTATTGTGAGGAAATATAGAAGATATAAGATGAATGAAGACTCACTCTTGTGCTCAAAGAAAAAATAACTGGAGAAAACTTATATGTAAGCATGCACCTTAGTGACGAAACACATGAGCCCAATGGTCAGGGATATGGGGGCTGGGAAAGAACTGAATTTAAATTGCGTGAGGGCTATCAAGCTTCCCTGGTAGCTCATCTGGTAAATCCGCCTGCAATGCGGGAGACCTGGGTTCAATCCCTGGGTTGGGAACATCCCCTAGAGAAGGGAATGGCTACCCATTCCAGTACTCTGGCCTAGAGAATCCCATAAGCTGTATAGTCCATGGGGTCCCAAAGAGTCGGACATGACTGAGCGACATTTACTTTCACTTGTCTAGCTTCTAGATCTTAAATGAGCACTCATGCTACTGTGGAGTGAAAGTGTGGTTCTAATCTGGTAAAGTGTGAGAAGTGTTAGCTGCTGAGTCGTGTCCAAGTCTTTGCGGTCCTGTCGACTATAGCCCGCCAGGCTCCTCTCTCCGTGGGATTCTCCGGCAAGAATACTGGCATGGGTGGCCATTTCCTCTTCAAGGGCTCTTCCCAACTCAGGGATTGAACTGGGTCTCCTGAGTTATAGGTGGATTCTTTACGTGTGAACCAACCAGGAAGCTCTCTTGGTACCAACTACATACTGGATTGGCCAAAAAGTTCATTTGTAACATTTTACAGAAAACCCCAAATGAACTTTTTGGCCAACCTAATAATTTCCATCCAAAATTTGAGGTGAAAACAGAGATGAACAGATTAGTTTATCGTAAACTTCAGCCTCGGATTGAACTAATACTTAAGTATAGCCAGAGATGAAAATTCAAAAATTGCCTTAGGAAATTAATGTTAAATCTTTTAAAATCTCCATTAACAGGAAAAGTTTTTGCCTTTGAATAAAATAGACAATGACTTTATTGCACTTCAAATTCTTATGAATATTTTCTTTCAATACCTATTTAATCCCTAATGTTTCACATGCCAGTGTTTTTATTTATTTTATTTTTTTAATTAATTTTTACTTTTTTAGTTTGTTTTGCTTTACAATACTGTATTCTTTTNCTTTGTGTTTGATCTTTGTTAATTTGATTAATATGTGTCTTGGGGTGTTTCACCTTGGGTTTATCCTGTTTGGAACTCTCTGGATTTCTTGGACTTGGGTGATTATTTCCTTCCCCATTTTAGGGAGGTTTTCAACTATTATCTCCTAAAGTATTTTCTCATGGTCTTTCTTTTTGTCTTCTTCTTCTGAGATTCCTATAATTCGAATGTTGGACCGTTTCATATTGTCCTGGAGGTCTCTGAGATTGTCCTCATTTATTTTAACTCGTTTTTCTTTTTTCCTCTCTGATTCATTTATTTATACCATTCTGTCTTCTATTTCACTAATCCTATCTTCTGCCTCTGTCATTCTACTGTTTGTTGCCTCCAGAGTGTTTCTGATCTCCTTCATTGCATTATTCATTATATATTGACTCTTTTTTATTTTTTCTAGGTCCTTGTTAAACCTTTCTTGCATCTTCTCAATCCTTGTCTCCAGGCCATTTATCTGTGATTCCATTTTGATTTCAAGATTTTGGATCATTTTCACTATCATTGTTTGGAATTCTTTCTCAGGTAGATTCCCTATCTCTTCCTCTTTTGTTTGGTTTGGTGGGCATTTCTCCTGTTCCTTTACCTGCTGGGTATACTGTTTGTTGCCTCCAGAGTGTTTCTGATCTCCTTCATTGCATATTCATTATATATTGACTCTTTTTTATTTTTTCTAGGTCCTTGTTAAACCTTTCTTGCATCTTCTCAATCCTTGTCTCCAGGCCATTTATCTGTGATTCCATTTTGATTTCAAGATTTTGGATCATTTTCACTATCATTGTTTGGAATTCTTTCTCAGGTAGATTCCCTATCTCTTCCTCTTTTGTTTGGTTTGGTGGGCATTTCTCCTGTTCCTTTACCTGCTGGGTATTCCTCTGTCTCTTCATCTTGGTTATATTGCTGCATTTGAGGTGGCCTTTCTGTAATCTGGGAATTTGTGGAGTTTTCTTTATTATGGAGTTTCCTCGCTATGGGTGGGGTTGTATCAGTGGCTTGTCAAGGTTTCTTAGTTAGGAAAGCTTGTGTCGGTGCTCTGGTGGGTGGAGCTGGATTTCTTCTCTCAAGTGCGATGAAGTGTCCAGTAATGAGTTATGAGATGTCAATGGTTTTGGAGTAACTTTGAGCTGTCTGTATATTGAAGCTCAGGGGTGTGTCCCTGTGTTGCTGGAGAATTTGTGTGGTATGTCTTGCTCTGGAACTTGTTGGCCCTTTGGTGGTGCTTGGTTTCAGTTAGGTATGGAGGCCTTTGATGAGCTCCTATCAATTCATGTTCCCTGGAGTCAGGAGTTCTCTGATGTTCTCAGGATTTGGACTTAAGCCTCCTGCTTCTGGTTTAGTTTTATTTTTACAGTAGCCTCAAGACTTCTCCATCTGTTTTTAAGGACAATGATCTGCTTTTCTGGATGCCTGATGTCCTCTGCCAGCATTCAGAAGTTGTTTTGTGGAATTTACTCAGCGCTGAAATGTTCTTTTGATGAATTTGTGAGGCAGAAAGTGGTCTCCCCATCCTATTCCTCCACCATCTTAGGGCTGCCCCCTCCGTGATTCTCTTTTACTAAAGTGTTAATTGGCCAGTCCTGTCTGACTGTTTGTTATCCTGTGGACTGTAGCCCTCCAGGCTCCTCTGTCCCTGGGATTCTCCACACAAGAACACTGGAGTGGGTGCCATTTCCTATTTCAGGTCATTGTCCCAACCGAAGGATAGAACCCTAGTATCCTACATTGCAGGCAGATTCTTTACTGTCTGAGGCATCAGGGAAACCCTCTTTAACTAAAAACTCTCTCTTCATGAGGTTGTCATTTACTCAAGGTGAACAGTTTACTGCTAATCTCTCTGGTTACTTATTAACCAAAGTTTTGTTTATTGACAATTAATTCTGGCTATAATGTTAATGAAATATAGAACTTAACAATATAGAAAAGGAATTAAACAGCCTTTTTTTTTCTATTTCTGCTACATGGACATGCATTTGATCTAAACAGGGAAGTATCTTCAAAAATTCTTCACTAATGTTCCAATAATTCATACAATGAGAGTCATATGACCTTTGTGAAAACAAATGTTAATCTTTCCAATAAAGAATAAAAGATTCATTGAGAAATAGTTTCAGGCTCTCTCCCCCATCCCCCTTTTTAACATATTTTTACATCCAGTTTTCCCAGCACCATTAATTGAAGAGGCTGTCTTCTCCATTGTATGTTCTTCCCTCCTTTGTCAAAGATTAGGTACCCATATGTGCTTGGTTATCTCCAGGCTTTCTGTCTTGTTCCATCCATCTTTATTTCTGTATCTGTTCCTTACTGTCTTGGTGACTGTAGCTATCTAGTATTGTCTGAAGTCAGGAAGGTTGGTTCCTCTAGCTGTTTTTCTTTCTCAAGATTGCTTTGGCTATTTTGTGTCTTTTGTGTTTCCATACAAATCGTGAAATTGGCACATATATATATAGAATCTAGAAAAATTAAAGAGATGAACCGATTTGCAGGGAAGGAATGGAGACACAGATGTGGAGGACAGACCTGTGGACACAGTAGGCAAAGGAGGGTGGGATGAACTAAGAAAGCAGCATTGACTTTATATATATATGTTCATGTGTAAAATAAATAGCCCAAGGATCCCAGCCTGATTCTCTGTGATGACACAGAGGAGTAGGATTAGGGGAGGGGAGGAAGGGTCAAGGAGGAGGATATATATATATATATATATATATATATATGGCTGATTTGCATTGTTGTATGGCAAAAACCAACACAGCATTGTAAAGCAATTTTACTCTAATTAAAAATTAAATTAAAAACAAAACAATGAGGTATTGCAAAAAGGACTTGGATCAGAGTCATGTGGACACCATGTGTAGCACAGTAAATTATTGTGATCTTCACATAAAACTTCTAAAATGGTTGCCTCAAGATTAAAAATCATAGTTTCAGAGAGATCAGAGCAGGAAGCAAGAGCTCTTAGTAGAAGTCTTAAATTGTGTGTTACTTGTATTACATGAGGCAGACAGTAAAGAATCCCCATGGATGGCTCAGACAGTAAAGAATCCCCATGCAGTGTAGGAGATCTGGGTTTGATCCCTGGTCGGAAAGATCCCCTGAAGAAGAGAATGACAACCCTCTCCAGTATTCTTGGCTGAAGAATGCCGTGGACAGAGGGGCCTGGTTCTATAGTCCATGGGGTCACAAAGAGTCAGACACAACTGAGAGACTAATAAATTGACTGTACATTACATGAATATAGGCATCTAAAATAAGATGTTGGTATTATTAAAGCATGAGTATGATAGCATTCTTTTTTTGTGCAAATAAATTCCACTCAGAAATATGCATAATAAAATAAATTATTTCAGTATTACAGAACATCATCCTGCAAGGTGTGTGGTCAGAGTAACTGCTGTTCATCAGGGAAAAAACAAAAACAAAAACTATCTTGGCTCCTGAGCATGTTGTTTTGTCTTTTTAGTGCTCAACATAAAATCCAAAGCAGTGTTTAGTTACCTACACAGCTGCCTTGTAGAAGTAGTTTCATTAAAATAATGCATGAAAAAAAATCATTCTCTGCTCCCAGGTATTGAGGTACCAATGTGAATACATAGGATACATGTATCTGCTCAGGGTGCTGGTAATCTCAGTCAGATTTACACCAAATAAAAGACACTGCTGTCAAGTTGTGAGTGAGGCTGAGTGAGGTCTTGATTAAGAGTATGGCGTACACCTGGCCATTGGGTTCAGTTCAGTTCAGTCCAGTCCCTCAGTCATGTCCAACTGTGACCACATGAACCACAACATGCCAGGCCTCCCTGTCCATCACCAACTCTTGGAATATACCCAAACGCATGTCCATTGAGTCAGTGATGCCATCCAACCATCTCATCTTCTGTCCTCTCCTTCTCCTTCTGCCTTCAGTCTTTCCCAGCATCAGAGTCTTTTCCAATGAGTCAGCTCCTCACATCAGGTGGCCAAAGTATTTAAGTTTCAACATCAGTCCTTCCAATGAACACCCAGGACTGATCTCCTTCAGAATGGACTGGTTGGATCTCCTTGCATTCCAAGGGACTCTCAAGAGTCTTCTCCAACACCACAGTTCAAAAGCATCAATTCTTCAACTCTCAGCTTTCTTTATAGTCCAACCCTCACATCCATACATGACTGCTGGAAAAACCATAGCCTTGACTACATGGACCTTTTATTTTGTTGACAAAGTAATGTCTCTGCTTTTAAATATGCTGTCTAGGTTGGTCATAGCTTTCCTTCCAAGGAGTAGGCATCTTTTAGTTTCATGGCTGGAATTACGATATGCAATGATTTTGGAGCCCCAAAAAATAAACTCTGTCACTGTTTCCACTGTTTCCCCATCTATTTCCCATGAAGTTATGGGAACAGATGCCATGATCTTCGTTTTCTGAATGTTGAGCTTTAAGCCAACTTTTTCACTCTCCTTTTTCACTTTCTTCAAGAGGCTCTTTAGTTCTTCTTCACTTTCTGCCATAATGGTGGTGTCATCTGCATATCTGAGGTTATTGATATTTCTCCTGGCAATCTTGATTCCAGCTTGAGTTTCTTCCAGCCCAGCGTTTCTCATGATGTACTCTGTATATAAGTTAAATAAGCAAGGTGACAATATACAGCCTTGATGTACTCCTTTTCCTATTTGGAGCCAGTCTAGTGTTCCATGTCCAGTTCTAACTGTTGTTTCCTGACCTGCATACAGATTCCTCAGGAGGCAGATCAGATGGTCTGGTATTCCCATCTCTTTCAGAATTTTCCAGTTTGTTGTAGTCCACACAGTCAAAGGCTTTGGCATAGTCAATAAAGCAGAAATAGATGCTTTTCTGGAACTCTTTTTTCGATGATCCAGTGGATTTTAGCAGTTTGATCTCTGGTTCCTCTGCCTTTTCTAAAACTAGCCTGAACATCTGGAAGTTCACGGTTCACGTATTGCTGAAGTCTGGCTTGGAGAATTTTGAGCATTACTTTACTAGCATGTGAGATGAGTGCAATTGTTCGGTAGTTTGAGCATTCTTTGGCATTGCCTTTCTTTGGGATTGGAATGAAAACTGACCTTTTCCAGTCCTGTGGTCACTGCTGAGTTTTCCAAATTTGCTGGCATATTGAGTTTAGGAATGGTGAATGCCACCCTGTTTTATAAGTACTTGAATTTGTTTAACATTTTGAAATCAAAGTATTTGATATGGCGACTCAGCTTTTAGATCTAAAGTATGACGGGCCCTCCTCGGTGTACCCTGCCTCCTGCTTCATACATCTGTGGCCATAGCTTTGCTCCCCACACCATGTTTACACAGTCTAGAGGAGGGACTGCAGGTTCCAGGAGGCAACACTCACTCAGGCTTATTTTATTTTATTCTGTTCACTTCTTGGAATTATGTTAACAGTGTCACATCTGAGAATTTAAACAGAATGCAAAGAAGAAGATAGTTTTGTCTACCAAGGAAATTATTTTGTATCCTGACATTAACTTATCAGTCTGTTTTGTGGGTATGCAAACATGGAGAACCTTCTCTGTAGGTTACTGTAAGTTCCTTGCATGCTCTGGAGTTGGGTTGAAACCTATGAAGGAAAAGGATGTTAGAACAGAAGTAATTTCTGTATCACATGAGATTATTTTGCTCTTCAGTTTGAGAGTCATTAATGACTCTTTACTCCCCAGTATATTGAGTCTAAAGTTCTGTCTATGAAATTCTTTGACTTTACCTGTCTCTCTCCTTGGAAGAAAAGTTATGACAAACCTAGATAGTATATTCAAAACCAGAGACATTACTTTGCCGACTAAGGTCCGTCTAGTCAAGGCTATGGTTTTTCCAGTGGTCATGTATGGATGTGAGAGTTGAACTGTGAAGAAGCCTGAGCACAGAAGAATTGATGCTTTTGAACTGTGGTGTTGGAGAAGACTCTTGAGAGTCCCTTGGACTGCAAGGAGATCCAAGCAGTCCATTCTGAAGGAGATCAGCCCTGGGATTTCTTTGGAAGGAATGGTGCTAAAACTGAAGCTCCAGTACTTTGGCCACTTCATGCGAAGAGTTGACTCATTGGAAAAGGCCCTGATGCTGGGAGGGATAGGGGGCAGAAGGAGAAGGGGATGACCGAGAATGAGATGGCTGGATGGCATCATGGACTTGATGGACATGAGTCTGAGTGAACTCCAGGAGTTGGTGATGGACAGGGAGACCTGGCGTGCTGGGAATCATGGGGTCACAAAGAGTCGGACATGACGAGCAACTGAACTGAACTGAACTACTTTTATTTCCTAACCTTTCATTGATATGTAGTTGGTTTAAAATATTATATTACTTTTGGGTATACAGCATTGTGATTCAATGTTTTTACTTATTATACTCAATTAAAAGTTATTAGACAATAATGGGTATAATTCCCTGTTTGTAAGACATATCAGTGTTCCTGATCTCTTTTATACCCAGTAGTTTTTACCTCTTAATTCCATACTCCTAATTTACCCTTCTGTCCTTCCATCTCCCTACTGGTAACCACGAGTTTGTTTTCGGTGTCTCTGGATCTGTTTCTGTTTTGCATATATACTTGTTTGTGAAAGTGTTAGTGGCTCAATCATGTCTGACTCTGCAACCCCATGGACTGTAGCCTGACAAGCTCCTGTGACCTGGGATACTCTAGGCAAAGATACTGGAATGGGTTGCCATTTCCTTCTCCAGGGGGTCTTCTCAACCTGGGGGTTAAACCCAGGTCTTCTTCACTGAAGTTGGATTCTTTACCATCTGAGCCACCAGAGAAGCCCACATTTGTTTTTATTATTTTTTAAATTCTACATATAAGGGATATCATATAGTGTTTGTCTTTCTCTATCTAACTTATTGCACTAAGCATAATATTCTTTAAGTTAATACACATTGCTGCAAATGGCAGAACTTCATTCTTTTTATGACTGACTAGTATTCCATTGTATATATATTCCACATCTTCTTTATCCATTTATCTGTTAAAGGACACTTGGCTTGTTTCCATATCTTGGCAATTGTAAGTAATGCTGCTATGAACATTGTTTTCATGTATCTTTCCCAATGAAGTGCTTCTGTTTTTATTTCCAGTTGTACACCCAGGAGTAGGATTGCTGGATCATATAGTCATTCTATATTTAGGGTTTTTTTTGAGAAACCTCTGTATTGTTTTCCACAATGGCTGCACCAGTTTACATTGTACCAACAGTGAACAATGGTTCATTTTCCCCACATCTTTACCATTTGTTATTTGTATATATTTTGTGATAGCCATTCTGACAGGTGTAACGTAATCTCGTTATGGCTTTGATTTGCATTTCTACTAAAATTATCAGTATGGAGCATGTTTTCATGTGCCTTTTGGTCATCTGTATGTCTTCGTTGGAAAGAAGTCTTCTCTTTCCATTTCTTGATTTTTAAAAAAATATTGAATTGTATGTGCCATTTATACAGTTTGAATATTAACCCCTGTTGGTCATATATTTTCTCCAATTCCATAGTTTGTCTTTCATTCCGTCAATGGTTTCCTTTGCTGTGCAAAAGCTTTTAAGTTTAATTAGGTCCAGTTTGTTTAGTTTTGCTTTTATTTCCTTTGTTTTAGAGCACATATCCAGAAAATATTATATAATTTATGTTAAGGAATATATTGCCTATGGTCTCTTAAGATTTCAGGTCTTACATTTTTATATATATATATATATACACCTACATTTCTGTACATTTTTATATGGTGTGAGAAGATATTTTCATTTCATCCTTTTATTTGTATCCTAACATTTTTAAATGACTGAATAAGTGGATAATGAGGGAATCATGAGAAATATCCATGCTAGTGTATTTTTAGTAATCCATAAGATTTAAAGGCTGATGGGTGTGGTTCAAATTCTAGTTTGCCATTTAATTATTTATGAGTTCTGGAGGACTTTATTATGTGACCCTAACATCTCTGAACTTGAGTTCACCTCCTACTCTTATGAGGATAGATTTTTACAAGAATAAATGTCAGTTATGTCTTTTTTCAGCCACGTCATTCATTATATTACTATTGCTGTAATTGTATTATTTTTCTATATGTGATTGCTTAGAACATTTCTCCAATAGCAATAACATATAAGAAACTTAATGACATCCAGTGTAAGAATTCACACCCATCATCATATTCTATTAACATTTACTGTAGTATACTTTGGGCCACATACTTCATCATTTGCTTACTGTATATAAGTTTTTCTCTTCAACTATGTTGTAACTTTTCAAGGGCAGTGGGAATAACTCAAACATCTATAAAATAGGAGAGATTGTGAAAACAACTCACATTTATATATATATATCACTTTATGATCAGCAAGGGCTTTCAGATACTTTATCTGATTTACTACTCGAAAATGCTTGTCAAGTGAATAAGTCGGGTACTATTCTTATTACTCTAATTTCAGATATGAATTAGCTGAGGGGCCTAGAGAAAATGTACATTTTTTTCATATGGTTTGAAACCATATGAAATTTATGTCTTCTGGCCTCAGATCTGAGTTCTTCCATATGTCGTGTATATGCGTGTGTGTGTGCACTTAGTTCCTCAGCCGTGTCTGGCTCTCTGTGGCCCCATGGAACATAGCCCACCAGGCTCCTCCAGTCCATGAGATCTCCCAGGCAACAACAGTGGAGTGGGTTGCCATATCAGGAGAGGAGCAAGTGAACCTGGCCTTGGATATGGCTTTCATGGAAGGAAAGGCCAGAATTCAATAGAGTCATTTATTGATGGTCAAGATTTGGCTCAGATGGTAAAGAATCTGCCTGCAATGGCAGAGACCCGGGTTTGATCCTTGGGTCGGAAAGATCTCCTGGAGAAGGGAATGTCTACCGATTCTAGAATTCTTGCCTGGAGAATTTCATGGACAAAGGAACCTGGCACACTACAGTACATGGGGTGGCAAAAAGAGTTGAACACAACTTGATTGAGCGACTAACACTTAGACTTGCAAGCTTTCAGAACTAAGATGGTTCTTTTCAAATGGACTGGGACTGATTTAGGTTTATTCATCCATCTCTCTGTGCTTTCCAGGTGGCTCAGCAGTAAAGAGTCCACCTGCCAATGCAGGAGACACAGGTTTGATCCCTGGGTTGGGAAGATCCCCTGGAGGAGGAAATGGCAACCCACTCCAGTGTTCTTGCCTGGGAAATCTAATGGACAGAGGAGCCCAGTGGGTTACAGTCCATGGGGTCACAAAGGAGTTAAGACACAACTGAGCAAGCATGCACACACACGTACCTACCTTTCTGGCAGGTGAAAAGAATGTAAACACATCTATCTCTATTTTGGTCCTTAGCCATCAAAAAGATAAATTAATTAAAAGGGTCTACTGTACATTGTGACACATGTTTTGTGAGTGAGTCTTGCATTTTTTTTATTTTAACTAGAGTTTATGTACAATGTTATATTAGTTTTAAGTGAACAACACAGTGATTTTTGTAGATTATACTCAAGTTAAAGTTTTTATAAAATATTGGCAATATCCACCGTGCTGCACACCACATTCTTGTATCTTAGTTTTTACCTACTAGTCTGTACCTATTAATCCTCCGCCCCTATCTTGCCCCTCCACCCATCTCCCCAGTAGTAACCACTACATTTTTTTCTCTGTATCTATGAGTCTGTTTCTGTTTTTTTTTCCATTGATTTATTTTCCAGATTTCACATATAAGTAATATCATACATTATTTTATTTCTCTGACTTATTTCACTAAGCATCATATACTCCAGGTCCATCCATGTTGTTGAAAATGGCAAAATTTCATTCTTTTTATGGCTGAGTAATAATCCATTGTATATATTATATGTACCACATCTTCTTTATCCATTAATCTGTTGATAAATACTTATGTTGCTCCCATGTCCTGTCTACTGTAAATAATACTGCTATGAGTATGGGAGTGCATATACCTTTTTGAATTTCTATTTTCACTTTCCTCAAAAATATACCCAGGACTGGATTGCTGAATTATATGGAGGTTCTGGTTTTAATTTTGTAAAACCCCCCATCTGTTCTCCATCGTGGCTGCACCAATTTACAATCCCACCAACATTGTATGAGCTTTCCCTTTTCTCTACTTCCTAGGCAACAGATTTATTCTTTTTGATAATCGCCAGCATAACAGGTGTGAGATGATTTCTCATTGTGATTTTGATTTCCATTTCTCTGATAATTATTAATAACAGGTTTAACACCTAACACCTTTCCACGTTAGCCATCTGTATCTCTCCTTTATAACTTTGAAAAACATTTTTTCAGGTCTTCTGCCCATTTATTGATCAGATTTTTTTTTTTTTTTGAAGTGGAGTCACATGAGCTGTTTACACACTTTGGTTATTAACCACTTATCAGCCATATACTTGGCAAATATCATCTCCTATTCCATGGTTTGCCTTTTTGTTGTGTTGATGGTTCTTTGCCTGGGCAAAAGCTTTTAATTAGGGCCGTTTATTATTTATTTATTTATTTATTTGCTTCTGTTTCCCTTACAAGAGGAGAGAGGAGAAAAAGAAAAAAGAAATTGCCAAGATTCGTGACTAGTTTTCCTAATGTCATCATCATGCTTCTTCCTAGTCATATGGATTTGTTGTTCAGTCACTAAGTCGTGACTGACTCTGGACACTGCAGCATGCCAGGTTTCCCTGTCCTTCACTATTTCCCCACGTTTGCTCAAACTTGTGTCCATTGAGTCAGTGATGCCATCCAACCATCTCATCCTCTGCCACTCCCTTCCTCCCCTGCCTTCAATCTTTCCCAGTATCAGGGTCTTTTCAAATGAGTCAGCTCATTCAATCAGGTGGCCAAAATATTGGAGCTTCTGCATTAGTCCTTCCAATGAGTATTCAGGATTGAGTTCCTTCAGGATTGACTGGTTTGATTTCCTTGCAGTCCGAGGGACTCTCAAGAGTGTTCTCCAACACCACAGTTGAAAAGCATCAATTCTTCAGTGATCAGCTTTCTTTATAATCCAATTCTCACATCCATACATGACTACTGGAAAAACCATCGCTTTGATTAGACAGACCTTTGTTGGCAAAGTGATGTCTCTGGTTTTTAATACGCTATGTTTGTCATAGCTTTTCTTCCAGGGAGCAAGCATCTTTTAATTTCATGGCTGCAGTCACCATCTGCAGTGATTTTTGAGGACCCCAGAAAGGTTTTCCATTATTTCCCCATCTGTTTGACATGATGTGATGGGACTGGATGCCATGATCTTAGTTTTCTGAATGTTGAGTTTTAAGCCAACATTTTCACTCTCCTCTTTCACTTTCAACAAAAGGCTCTTTAGTTCTTCTTCACTTTCTGCCATAAGGGTTGTATATCTGCATATCTGAGGTTATTGATATTTCTCCCGGCAATCTTGATTCCAGCTTGTGCTTCATCCAGCCTGGCCTTTCACATGATGTGTTCTGCATATGAAATAAGCCTTCATGTACTCCTTTCAGAATGGTAATTGTCAAACAAAATGAATTCCCTGGGGGCCTAAGGAAATAGGAGAAACCATTCAAGAACTGTGCATAATAGGTATTATATGCCCTGCCTCAGGTGCTTTAAACAGCCCCATGTGGGTGGGTAAAAAGCCAGATGATGTCAGATGATGGTGGACAAGGAGACACATTCACAAGATGGGGCAAAATAGCTCAGCGTCAGATGGAGGTTCCATCTTTCCTGTAATCTACAAGTAGCAGAATTTGTAGGAAGAAACAAATGGAATACTAAAGCCATGGGTTAAATTACTAACAAGTGAAACAACATGGCTGGGGAGACTGGGGTACCACCTGGGTTTTAGACATTTGAGCAATCAACCCATGGAGCCTGTTGTGCCATATGGGAGACCAGGGACCCCTGCAGAGGCACCCGGCACTGTAAAGGTACAGAGTGAAGCCACTCCCAACTCTCACTGGGGATCAATGTGCTGTGGGCTGAGAACACCAAGTCCCATGACACCTGGGACAGGTACAGCTCTGAGATTCGACCTGGGACATATATAGGGATGGGTGCATTACCTGACACCCCTGGGTGAGGGGGAACCACTCGGTGTCCACTGGGACCCATTGTCCTGCTGCTTAGTGTGTCTGTGGAGATGCATCATACCTGGAATTGGGTGCATCATTGAGCAAGGGGAGAAGGTGGGGCCATTGTTGGGCATCTCTAGCCCCTAGTCCATCTCCTGCCACATGACATCATTGTGTGTCCTGAGCAACATACGTGTTGTGCACAACAAGGTCAAGGTCCTAAAACTGACCCCCTCCCTTTCCAAAATGCTGGGAAGACACGCTCTGTTTCCCAACGGAACCACTGCTCAGCTGCCATCTTTGTTCCTCCCATTGGCCTGTGACAGAGATGAGATGGTTGGATGGCCTCATCAACTCAATGGACATGAGTTTGAGCAAAGTCTGAAAGATAGTGAAGAACAGGGAAGCCTGGTGTGCTGCAAAGAGTCGGACACAGCTTAGCCACTGAACTACAACAGTGGCCTTCAGGAAATCATAGCTCACACAGAGGCCCTCGTTTCAGGCCAGGAATCCTTGAAAGATGCCTGAAAACCTCAGTGTCTCTAATGAGAAGAACCGTCCTCTCCAACAGGATGGCCTTGGGCACCATCTCTGCCTCACAGAAGGTATCGCCCAGACAGCACTATATCTTCACATCAATGAGTCTGCTGCTGTGTCATCTTTATTTAGTCATTGGAGGATGTAGTGAAAGTGCTTCTTGTCAGACCCCAGCCTAGAGGACTTCATGAACCAGTGGTTCAGATCACAGGAGCGCATGCTGGAAGCACATTTTTACTATTTTGAGCACTTGCTGGAAGCACATTTTTACTATTATTTACTATAATCTTGATCCAAATCTTCTCTTGCTTCGAGCTGTATTCCAATTATAAAATAAATATCAATCAGAAAAAAATGCATAAGGCTTTTTTTTGTATTGGTATTAAACCTCAAAATTATTTTATTACACTTTCTTTTATTTTTATTATATTTCTGTTTATTTTTCCATCTTTTCTTTCTTGTCATCCTTTCAAAATTTATTCTTAATATCTTTTGTAAATTCATCATCATCTTTGTATGTTTATCCCCCATTGTTGTTTTCCTGAACTTACCGCTATAACAAACATTTTAAAAAATATATTTAGATAATAGTCACCTGATCTGGAAAGTCTTTCCTCTGATTTAACTATCATTTTTAAAAAAAAATATTAAGATCCATTTTTATTCTTTCTAAACTAGTGGAAGATTTATAAGCCATAAAGATGGACTGAAGGTGGATACATTTTTCATAAGTACAATAGTTATCCTATTTCAGATGAGGAAGTAAGATCTTTTATTTGGAAAGGCTCTTAGGATAAACTTTCCTCACTGAACTATTCATCTTCTGTTTTACCTAAACTGAAACTTTCAGATGTGTTCTTCTATTTTTTCTGTTGATATATTATTTCCAAAAATGAACTAAAGGAAAATGGTATGTGAATATGAAATCATTTATTTTATATTATCTTGACTTTTGAGATTGTGAAGATAAGCTTCATCCCAAACATTTTATTTATTACCAAAATAAACACCATAAAGAAAGAAGCAGCTTCAGAAGGTACACAAAAATAATAGTCAAGGTGACATTAGAACACACTGAGTTTCATACACTGTTGATTTGGTGATCATTTCAACTGTAAGCATAACCACACACCATATTTTAACAGAATTCCTGATGGGAGGTAGTATTTCGTAGTCCTTAGCACTCCAATTTTGGTCTTAATAGAACTGGCCCAAGTCCTGGCTTGGCCACTAGTTTCATTCAAGTTATTCTGTTAATACTTTTAAGTGGCAGATACCTGGAGATTTATAGTCAAAGACTCTTGTAAAGACTGAAGGATCTTCTATACATAGAGTCTCTTAGTACCTGGTATACAGTGAGCATTCAACAAATGCTTGCAAATATTGTCACCAGGCCATTAAGATGTACTTGATCAAGATGAGTGAAAATTGTACAAATCACACGCAAAAAAGTATTTTGTTTTAATACAAAGTCAATAGCCCTACTGCCATCTACACTTTGGGCAAGTAAAAATGGCTAGGCATTTATGCTCAGATGAAGTGGTGCACTAAATTATGAAAGGCTTTGGATAAAATAAAATTGGAAATGGTAGGTGTTTTTGTGACATAGGCTCTTATTTTTAAAACAGAAAAAACAGGTTTTAAAATGTGTGTCCCTCAAGTCACTAGCAATGCCTTTCTTTTCAGTAGATGGGGAGAATCAGTTACTGGAGTATTTTTGATTGCCTACGATGCCTCTGGCTGTGTTTACCAGCCACACAGAAGGAATTACCTCCTTTTTATGCTCTGAATACTTTCCTTTTCCACAGACATTCCCACTGGGCCTGGGAGATGGCAGTTCTATGCATGGACAGATGGTTTGAGAAGAAAGGACTGGCATGACTATGGCAGCATGCAGAAAGAGGCTATGCGCTCAGGTATGGAGTTCAGTGTAAGCCAAGTGCTGCTTTGCTTTGTCACTTACAGCATCTCTCATTAGCCTTCCTTCTGAAGACAGGAAGGTAGGTTTCATGGCACCGTTGATGGTCAATGATGGGCAGAACCAAAACAATTTCAAATTTCAGAGAGGAAAAAAAGAAGAATTGCATTTACAATAGGAGATGAACAAGAGGTCATTTGAGTTTTAGAAATCTGTCTTGTTGTATACTTCTGCATGTTTTTCAATAATTGCTGAGGGTATCTTGAATTGCTCCACAAGTCTTGACACGCACATATCTTGAGCATGATTCACTCATTGGGACTGTGGAGTATCTAACTGGCTGGGCCAAGGATGAAAGGAGGACCACAGTTCTAAACACTGGCAGGTGGATCAGAGGAGCCAAGGACCTGAGGGTGATGATATTTGGACAAGCTAACAGGTGGTTCAGTGGAATTCAGTAGGTTCATCTATGTATAGCACAGTTCTAGTCTTGAGGTAGTGATAGAAGAAATGTTTTACATCTTAGAAAAAGTAAAGGGTAAAAGGAAGTCCTTCTATAAGGACTTAGGTTGTTGCCAATTCAGAAGGGTGCAGATAGTAACCCAGGGATAATAACATGATAGAAGTCCATATTGTACTATTCAGAATAAGGAGCTCTGTTGCTTTGTTGTTGTTTGTTGGTCTTTTCTTTGTTATGGTGAAGATATCACAGGAATAGAGAAGCTGTGGTTTGCTAAAGCATCTGCCTAGCAGTGAAACTGTGCGTCCCAGGTCAGATGATTAGCAGAACCCTGGGAAGCTGCAGGCTGAGATTCTTCTGACCAACCTTCCTCATAACTCTCCAGCCAGGAAGACAAACATGAGGCCATTCACATGGTAATGAGGCTCTTCAGAGCTGCAAATGTTCTTAGCTCTGGGTCAGGGGTGCCTGACCTAATAGAGTCCTGCATTTTCTTCTTTCCTTCCTTTTCTCTTAGTAAGGCTGTAGCCTAACCCCTGCTTGCCCCAAGAATGTTCCCTGTGTTCAGAGCATCAGCTTCTTCCAGATTACATCATCCCTCCAGCCTTGCTTGGCCAAGACTCTACGCAGGGTCATGAAAGTGAGCTCTTTAGCAGTATTCTCACTTTCCTAGTTCTCTCATCTTCTCCCTCTGTTTGCTTGATCAGCCCTCCCTTCAGCCAGCCCTCTGTTCCTCTTTATAACCATTGGGGAGCTGTTCCCATAATTTAACAGAAAACTCATCATCGTTATCATCATCTTCTTAAAAGATATTGAATAGATGTTTTGTGCTGGGTGCTTTACATATGTATTTTGTTTAAACTTCAGAGTAACTCTGATAAGTATTGTAATCTCCAATTCCTGAAAAGAGAAAAGGAAAGAAAAAAACTGAGTTCTTAAGAATTCATGAAATATTATCCAAAGTCAAATGGCTAACCAGATGCAGAGCGAGATTAAGTCAGGTCTTATGCTCCATTACACCCCACTATCAGACACCTAGTAATAAAATCTGGGCAAAATGAAGTCATGACAGGAAATGTATGAGAGAGAGATACAACTGGGCTCTTATTCTAGCTTTTTTGTGTAAGTGGAAAGTCAGTTTGTCTTTCTGATATTCTACTTTGCAGAATTGCTATTAGGACTATAGATTATATATTTATATTTAAATAATTGGCCTATTATTTATACATGTTATAAACTCCACCAATGATAACTGTAACTATCCATCTAAACTATTTTCACTTGATTTGGTGTGCTTGTCTTATGCTTGTGCCAATAAATTTTGGATACAAAAGGGAATACTTCATATTTTTTTCTGTGTAATACTACCCTTTCTGCCTACTGGAAAACATACCTTTAATTTTTACATCCTTAGTTGGGGCAAGGGAAAGTGACCTATAAAGAAAATTGGTACTATAACAAGTGTCCTAAAGTAGACATGTCTTGTGCAATTAAAAAGCTTTAAATAGTAGTATGTGTATGAATCACTGGAGGATATATGAAAAGCACAATAGGCTGTAATTCATCATTTTTTAAATATTGTAAAATATAAATAAAATGAGCATGCACACACAGACATACATGCAGGTACAAAGTCAAAATCAACACCTCCATCCTTAATAAATAGGCCAAGTAATATGGTTATTACTTCTATTCTGTCTCCTCCAAACTTTGAAATCCATGTTCCCCCTTACTTTCCTCTGTAATTTCTTACGACTAAGCTAGTACTGTTATATTCGGCCTGTGTTTGGACTTTAAAAATTGACTCATAGCGTATGACTTTCTTCTTTCATTCAGAATTGTTTCTGAGACCCAGCCATCTGCATGTGTGCAATTCTAGTTGACTCACTGTTACTGCTGTTTAATTTTCTACAACAGTTTCCACTTTGTAAACATTTTGAGAGTTCTCCGGTTTGGGTTATGTATGATATTGCCCTAAGTATCCTTGCTCATGGTTATGGGATAGAGGTGATATTTTCTTAGGGAACATATTTAATAGTAGAATTTTATGTCCAAGGAACACACATTTCAATTTTACTATGTAGTATAAGACAAACTGTTTCCCAAAGTTGATATACCTATTTTAACCAGTAATGGATGGAATTCCCAATGCTCTGCATCCTGTCAACACTTAATGTTGCCTGATTTTTTAATTCTTCTCATCATGGTGAGGCACTCACTGTCACATGAATTTGCATTTTACTAATTTTAATGTAGTTGATCTCTTATTTATACTTATGAACCATATATGCCTACTTTTGGATAAAATTCCTATTCCTTTCTATTTCCAATTTTTAAATTTCTTTTTCTTATTGATCCACAGAGTAATCTTATTTTGAATATTATCTTTTCCTGATTGTATACAGTGAAAATTTCTTATCCCAAAATTGTAAAATTTTTTAATGTCTGTCTATATTGTTTAATGAATAGGACTTCTTAATTTTGTTGTTTCAAATTTGCAAATCATTTTTAAAGGGTTTAATGATGTTCCATATTGTCATTTTTAAGCTTGAGAATTTTACCTTTTACGTTAGGTCTGAAATGCAGCTCATCTCCATTTTTATATGCTGTGAGGTAGGGACCCAATATTTATTTAGTTTTTGCATAGTTAGCTATCCAGTAACAACACCATTTCCTAGAAAATGTATTTTTCTCCACATAGACCATAAGTGTTGACTCTGTTATTAAAAGATTCCATATTTGTGTGTTATCTTTCTGGCTTCTCAATTCTGTCCCATGAGTAAAAAATCTTTGAATTAATAACATAATGTTTCATGTATGAATCTGTTATGTCTGTTCAGTCACTCAGTCATGTCCGACTCTACCACCCCATGGTGTACACCAGGCTTCCCTGTCCATCACCAACTCCCAGAGCTTTCTCAGACCCATGTCCATTGAGTCAGTGATGCCATCCAACCATCTCATCCTCTATCATCCATTCTTCCTTCTGCCTTCACTCGTTCCCAGAACCAGGGTCTTTTCTAAAGAGTAAGCTCTTTGCATCAGATGGCCAAAGCTGAATACTATATCTTTATAGCAGTTGTTGAAATCTGATAAAGTTCATTCTGCTTTCTTTTCTTTTCTTCCTTGAGAATGTGTTCCCATTCTTAATGTAAAACTTTTCTTTAAAATTTTACATTAAAATTTCTTTGAAAGTTTATTCAGCTTCTCAGACTTTATATACACATACACGGATATACACAAAATATTGGAAGTTTACAATTGTGTTAAGTATATTGATAAATTAAGGAGTAATTTGCAATTTTCAATATTAAATTATTCATTCTGTGGTTTATATTTCTTGGTGCTTGTTTGTTATCTTTATGTGTGTGTTTATAATTTGGTTGTCAGACATTTTCAGTGGCTTTCATAGAAAATTAACGTTATATGGATGTTGAGCATGTTATTAATCTTATCAAGATTTTGAGCTATTTGTTGCTGGTATAGAGAAAAGTTAATTATTTTTTAATATGGACTCATTTTAGAAAACTTTCTAAACTCTTCTTGGATTATAATCATTTACCCATAAGTTATTTTGTTTGTTTGTTTTTTCATGAATTCAACTTTTTTTTATTCAGAACTTGTATTTTTAAGACTGGTATAAACAAAAATTAAATACAAACAACTTGTTATTGACATAATAGCTGCAGTTATTAACTGTGAGAATACAGTAAAAAGGAGCCTTACTAAATGTTAATATTCTTGCAACAGAATTATCCCAGTCATTTTATGGTAGTAAATTCTGGCAAGAAATTCATTTGTTATTAAAGATACTTAAAGAGTTTCCAAGATCAATCAGTCATGCTGCAAATAAAACAGCAATTTATTCAAGAGAACACTTACCTTTCTCTTATTCTCCTAAAAGGTCTGCCATTTATAGGTAACTAGTATTTCTAGATCAGTTGTTCAAACCCAGGTTCTTCCTATAAATTCACATCTTAGCTTTAAATACAGTAAACTTACACTCATTTTCTCTTTCCAGTGGAATTTCTAGTCTTGAAGTTAAAACACTTTCACAAAAAAAGAATAAAATCCTTCACTTAAATCTTGGTTCTTACTTTTCTTCTACCTCATTTTCATTTTCTTGTATTATTTGTTCTTCCTCTTCATCACCAAAGTCTGTTCCTTTGTTTTGGATTCTCAATGTAGATATTCATAATGTCTGTAAGTAGTGACAGTGTGCAAAATGTTTTCCCATCCTGTACCTCATAATTTTAGTTATTTTTACTGTTTCTGCATTTGCCAGTAGCTCAAGTGTCATGTTGTCTAATGGATATTGATAGCTAGTTTTGACTTAATGATTCTGACAATAGCAACTTAGATACTTGTGTTAGGATTTTATCTACTTAATGAAAACATACCATACCCTGGAAACTAAGTCATCTGGGTATGATGTTCTGAGAGTTTTACTTTTTTACATCTTAATTAATGTTTATTTTAATCAAAATGTTTTGTTCGGTTGTATTTATTGGATTAAAATGCATTTTCTCCTTTGTTTTTAAGTATACTCTATCTATTGATTTCTTTTTTTTATTTCCATCTATTGATTTCTGATAGAAAGCAAACTATGAATTTATGGACTAAATCTCTCTTTTTATTTATTAACAGATTTGGTTTGCTAATATTTTAGTGATTTTGTATGTCTTTTTGTGAGTAAATATTGGCCATTAATTTTTCTTTCTCATAGAATTCTTGTCAAGTTTTGGTAACAATGTAATGATAACTTTGTAAAATGAGTAGTGCTTCTCATTTCACTAAACGTTTTAGTTTATTGTCATATATTAGGATTATTTATTTATCTTTAGTTATGATAGTCTTGTGGGTGAAGATTATCTGGGCCTAGACTTTTCCTGGAGAAAAGATTTATCACAGTGGGGTTAGAATTTTCATATTTATTGACACATTTATTTATAACATCCTCTTAGAGATTTTATAATGGCTGCCATACTTCAATTCATGTTATTTTTACTTTCAAATATCATTTATTTGTTTTTCTCAGTTTTTCTTTATCTGTTACACTAGGAAATCATGAATAATGAATCATGAATAATGAAATAATATTTTCATCTTATCTATGGTATTTTTCTAATTAATTTACAGTCTTATATTGGTGTTTCTGCTTTCATTTGACTTTTACTACATTTTTCTGTATTAAAAAGTTAGATTCTTATCTCCTTAATTTCAGCCTTCTTCTATTGTAGAATAAGCATTTAGTACTCTAAAATTTCCCTCCAAACACACTTTAAGTACATTACATTGTTCTGTGGTTTAATGTTTTATATTTATTATGTTTTAATTATACTACATTTTAGTTATGTTTTCAAATCTATGTCCTACTTAATAAACACTGAAATTACCTCAAAAATACAAACATGCATAAGCTGCTTCCTCGTGGGACCTCAGCGATCTTTATTAAAATATATTCATAAAATGCTGGGTGTGTGCTCAGTTGTGCTCAGTCGCTCAGTCGTGTCCACCTCTGTGCAACCCCCTGGACTATAGCCCTCCAGGCTCCTCTGTCCATGGGATTCCCCAGGCAAGAACACTGGGTGGGTTGCCACTTCCTCCTCCAGAGGATCTTCCTATCCTAGGGATTGAACTTGCATCTCCTGCATTGCAGGCAGACTCTTTACCACTAGCACCACCTGCTTTTTTCAGATTTTTTTTTTTTTTGCTCTTTATTTTATTTTATTTATTTATTTATTCTTTACTTTATAATACTGAGTTGGTTTTGTCATACATTGACATGAATCCTCCACGGGTGTACATGAGTTCCCAATCCTGAACCCCCCTCCCACTTACTGATGTTGTTGGTTTATGTTTTGTTTTGGCAATTGTATCTTTATGGCATATTTGATAATTTTAGTAATAACAGGTATTTTAAGTACTAATTTCTATAAAAGTAGGTGGAATTTAGAGGGAAAAGTAGTAGATGAGTTATAAGGAAATGGTGAAAATGCTTTCTCCCACCTTTGAGAAAATGTAGTTTTCTTCTTCTTTTTAAATTAATCTTTTTTGGAGTATAGTTGCTTTGCAGTGTTGTGTTTCTGTTGTACAGCAAAGTGAACCAGTCATCAGTATTCATATTCCCACTTTTTCTTTTTTAAATTTCCTTCCCATTTAGGTCACCACAGAGCAAGCAGTAGAGTTTCATGTGCTATATAATAGGTTCTCATTAGTTATCTATTTTATACATATCAACAGCATCAATACTGTATATGTGTTCATCTCAGTTTCCCAATTCATCCCCCTCCCTTTCTCCTCTGGCAACCATAAGTTTGTTCTCTACATCTGTGACTATTTCTGTTTAGAAAAAGTTCACCTATCCCATTTTTCTAGATTCCACATATCAGCAAAATTTGTTTTTCTCTGACTTAATTCATTCTATATGGCAGTCTCTAGGTCCATCCATATCTCTGTAGATCACACCATTTCATTCCTTTCTTATGGCATTATTTTTTGTGCTCATATAACTTATATATGATCTCATTATATTTTATTTAGTTTCATATCATTTTAGAATTTAGTGACATTAGATTTTATTTCCTAACAACTTAGCTATCCTTTTGAGTTTATTATATTGCAAAGTTGATAAACATGCTTTTTGAACCATCATTCAAATTATTATAACAACTGAATGAAATGAACTGAAATACAGACTGTTTTGAAATATAAGAGATAGTGTATAAACTGGTAGGCTAATGGGTCAATATCAATTAAGCTTGGTATAATCATTATATTAATAGCAGCTAAAGATATGCTACTAAAGAGGCATTCAGCTGACATCATTCCATGTATAAAATGAAAAAATGTGACATATTTCTGATATAAAGACAAACTCTGCCTATGGCATTTCTCTGAATGATGAATCTCATAACTTCTGCTGGATGTCCAGAAGAAAATTCAATTAGCGTAGGCAGCTGTTTCTAATTATGTGATATTCCTTATTTCTCCTACCATTGCTGTTTAAGTGGTAAAACATACTTTTTAAGTCATCCATCCAGAGTGATGCAGGGTTGTGTGTGTAAGTGAACACATCTTGGTATGGTTTATGAACTCCTTCATAAGGCCCCTGATCTGTATTTCTAGAGAGTCTCTATTTGTAGTTTTAAAATGTGAAAAATTTTCTTGTCCATTCTTTTAATTCTAGCTCAGATTTCACTGTGTTTATCACTAGTTTTTTGAATTTCAATATATGCGAATTCAACTGGAGAAAAGCTGTTTCCAATCTTTGTAGATGCTATCTTTCTCTGAAATACATTATATTCTCATATAATCACAACCATGCATTCCACTATGTGGCTTAGGAATCCTGTGGAATTATATCTAAGTTCTCACTATTTCCATTTGTGTAGTTAGTCATACTTACAGGTTTGACAAGTGAAGATTTTCACTGTCTTGTCATTTTATTCAATTGTTGATTCACTTATTTGACAAATACTGAAAATATTGATGTCACTATATTTCAAATACTATTCCAAACTATGGAAGAAAAAAATAGACAAAAATGAATTCTAGTAGCATTTCTGTAGCATGAGGATAGTTGCAGGTGCTTTCACTCCAGCTGTGACCCCGTGGTTGTCACAGAGCCGTACTTGACGTGGTTATCCACACCACGGCTGTTTGAATACTGACCATTAATCTCTCGCGCCTAAACTTTTTCAGTCACCTCCTCACTGATATCCCTACCCTGTAGTCAGTGCTTCAAACTGCAGCTGGAGTCATCTTCTAAAAATACATAAGCAGATCATTCGACTCCTCTGCTCCAAAGCAAACAAAGCCCAGCAAATCCAAAATGTCTTGCAAGTCCTTTCTGTGAATATGAGCTGCAGCACAGTCCACCCCTGGGCTTCCCCAGGGCCTCTGTGGAGAAACAACCCACCTGCCCATGTAGCAGCGGGTTCAACTCCTGGGTCGGGAAGATCCCCTGGGTCAGGAAATGGCAACCCAATCCAGTATTCTTGCCCGGGAAATCCACGGACAGAGGAGCCTCGTGGGCTCCAGTTTGAGGGGTCACCATGACTTGAACATGACTGAGCTCACACAGGATCCACCCCTGTATTGTCACTGCCCCTCCCCTCTTCCTTAAGTTCTCAGACCATATATCCTCTGTTTCCATGTGCCTGCCCCAATCACCATATCATCATGTAGAGACAGAGTCCATTTCATTCACTCTCCACTCTTGACCCTACTTAATTTTTACAGCAATTATCCTTCTATCTCTGGAGTAGGAATTGGAAATCCCCTCCAGTATTCTTGCTTGGAAAATTCCTTGGACAGAGGTCATATTGATGATGGTGAGTTTCCATCACAAGACCTCTGAAAAGCCTGAACTAAAACTATTTGAGAGGTAAGAAAGCGCCATGGTTTAAAATGATTCACGGTGGGTTTTCCTAAGTTCCTTTAAACAAGAGCTCCCTTTAGTGCTGATCAGGGACCCATTTTGCTCTTAAATGTCTTTATTCTACTTAATTGAATGAGATTGCCAGCTGAACAGAATGAGAAACAAAAATGTGCTCCATCTGGAGAGACCATAAGTGCTTTGCTTTCAGGGGGAAAAATGATCACTGTGCCATAACTACAGTGGCCCCTGGCCATCCTTCATGATGCCTCATTCTCTTATTTTTTGTTTCCTGTGCTATATAGCAGGTCCTTAATTAACTACTTTTTACATACGAGACTCTATGTATGTCAATCCCAACCTCCCAGTGTATTCCTCCCACCCTCTCCCCCTTGGTAACCATAGGTTTGTTTTCTGCATGTGTGACTCTATTTCTGTTTTGTAAATAAGTTCATTTGTACCATTTGGTGGGGGGTGGGGCAGTGTTCCCCAGGTAGCTCAGTTGTAAAAGAATCCAATGCAGGAGACATGGGTTCCATCCCTGGGTTTGGAAGATGCCCTGGAGGAAGAAATGGAAACCCACTCCAGTATTCTTGCCTGGGAAATGCCATGGACAGTCCATGGAGTCACAAAGGGTCAGAAAAGACTTAGTGACTAAATAATAACAATGGCCAATTTTTTTTAAGATTCCATATATAAGTAATAGCATTTGTGTCTCTTAAAAGTAGTATCTGGCCTGTTTTTTGTTACTACAAACAGTGAACATCATTTATTGTTAGCAGATTAGTCTAATTTATACATCTATGATATGTTATCAATAAATTTCATAATGAAGTTTGTTGGAAGGTGGTAAAATTTGGGTATATTACCAAAACAACATTATTATTCATTAGATTAAAATGAACTTTTAATGAAATACTTCCTTTGACACTCGTTCTATAATAATGAAAACATAAACTGGAACTGAAAGACAGTGAGCATTCTGTTGAGATATATTCATTATGGGGCTAATAATAGAAGGAAATTTAGCTGAAACTGAGGTGAGTGACAGTTACCAAGGGAAAATTCCCTTCAGTATCACAATATGAAAATAGCAGTATAGAAACATCTCAGAAAATTTGTTAAACTGCACTCTGTTCATGTTTTTTAAAAAAGAAAAAGTTAACTTTAAAACAAAAATTCAGTTTAAGCATATGTTGCAAAAGTTGAAATATCAACTTCCATAAGCAAGTGTATCTGGGCTTAATTAGCCTTTTTTTCTCATTAGTGGTTTAATTAAACTGTGGTTTAATGATGATGCTTGTTTCAGAGTTATTTTAAGTATTAATTAAGTTATATAAGTAAACTATCTGGGCTGTAGTATATATTCAATATATGGATATCTGTATACAGGCAGACCTCGTTTTATTGATCTTCATTTTATTGCACTTGGCAGATATTACTTTTTTTTTTTTT